>BQNB010010411.1:3947-27023 GCA_026074375.1 Tanacetum coccineum | reverse complement strand
GATGGAATACTTGACAAATTGGACCCTAAAGTATTTGTGATTTTCATGACATTAGTTATCCTAGATGCATTATCTATTATTGGACTAATACTTGTGTGCACATCTTCTTTCCTAACTTTAGGCACCCATTTCGTTTTTGTCTTAGGAACCCATTTATATCTTGATGGGCATTGTTGTTCTATCCACTATTTCCATGCCTTACTAGTTTTCTCATACAACATCCTATAGTAACTCTTAGATTTTTGAGTAGTGGATTCTGATGCAACTGTTTTCTTTTGGGGTGTTGCAACAGATTTATTCGCTTGACTTTTAGGTTTTCTAGTACTAATAGGCACTACTTTAGGCTTCTTAGTTCTAGCATTCACGTCATTTAAAAATTTAGAAACACAAGCATCATGATTCGAATTAAACACACATTTTCCACAAGTAGCACAAACAGCATTAACATTCGAAGTTTTTGATTTTAAACTGTCATTACACGCAGTTACAGACTTTGTTTTATTAGAAATACTAGAAATCCTAGGGTGGTCTTCTACTTCAGTCTTCTTATCCTTCACTTGACTATTGTTTGGCACAACCTTATATTTCATTTGAGTGCTCCTAAGATGTGGTCTGCTAACATTAGTTTTGTGAATTACTCCTGTAGAGGTAGACACACAAGGATTAGTATTCCTAGAAGTCTGAGGCAACTAAGGTGCTCTAGTTTGTGTTGTCCTAGTGTCAATTTGATACATGCCTGGTTTAATCACATTTGTGTTTCTTATAGCTTGCCTTGTTGTTTGAGGTAAAATCTATGTAGTGACTGGTTTTGATAAACTCTCTGACACATTAGTTTTGGGAACCGACTTTGTTTGTGAAAAACGTTTCCTCTCAAAAGAGTCTGAAAAAGGAGCCGGTTTGCCTAAAACTGGTGGTTTTGGAATCCTTTGAGCATTTGGTTGTCGAATAACAGACGGTTTATCAAACTTAGTTTCCACAAACTTTCTTTTGCATTTCTCAATGAGTTTCTTTAACTCACTTATGGCAATGTTCTTGTCTTGCAATTGAGTTTTCAAAAACGTTCTTTTAGAAATACATTTGACGCTTTTTCGTTGCAAACTGTGTCATTTTTTATTTGTTCTTGACATTGTTGTAAAGCAAGTTCAAGAGAAATCGAGTGTTTTTCTAATTTAGCAAAACTTCGTAAAAGCTCAGTATAAACTTCTTTACTAACAGATTCAGTTTGTTTCGAAATCTTTGGTGCAAGACATTCACATTCTTTTACTTTATGAATATATAAGCATTGCAATTCATTGTGAGCATCTAAATCAGATAACTGATCACTTCTGACTACACTCTTTAATATATAGTAAATATATATAAAATATACTTATAAATATATAAAAAGAAGGGTAGGAATCAAAAGATCTCAGTTATAATAATCCGGAAGTATGATTCCCGGGCCGTTATCCCCGATGAGGAAAGCAATTGAAAGTCGAGAGTCGTTTTGAGAATCGATGCTTGAATGGGATAAGATTGATATTGGTTATCTAAAACTACGAGAAAATTAAGGCAAAAACTTAAAATTTACTTAAGGAAAAACAAATTTTAGCTAAAAACGTAAAACGAAAACCCTAAACTGTAACTAAAAACCATAAATTTTCAAAAATAAACCTAAAATGAATTTTTCACTTTTAATAGATTCTAATTAACTAAAAAGTAAGATTAAAGGAAACTAGAATGAAAACGGAGTTGATTTGAGCTTAAAAATACGAAAAACGTGAACGTGAACGAATCTCGTTCTTTAAAAGGTGAAATTTTGCAAATTTAACCCTACGAAAGCAAAACTATTTTTCCTAGGAACTATATGATAAAAGAAAATTTTCTAAAAAAGAATTATATTTTTTTGACTTTTTTATACTTTTTTATGAATTAAAAATGATTTTAAAGAAAATTAAATATAAAAAATACTAAATGTTTTATAAAAAATCTGAAAAAATTACGGAAAATAGTTTGAACAATAAGGAACCTAAGAAAAATAGGCTTGGAAACACAGCTTATCGAATAAGCTGTGAAATAAGCTAAAACAGCTTATTATACTAAAAGGGTAAAATGTGTATAAGAATTAACTAAATGGAGATCCTAACGGATGAGCTAATGTAGCACAATGGTTAAAGGTGTGGGGGTTAAAACACTTGGTGAGGGTGGTAGAGGTCCCGGGTTCGAGTCTTGCTCACCCGGGGCTCCCCACTATCCCAAGTGTTTTAATTTTTGCCATTTTTTACAACTTTTGAAAACACTTAAAAATAAGCTACTTTTGCAAAACAACTATTTTTATAAACCACAAATAAGCACAAAAATAAGCTAAATAAGGCAGAAATGCTTAAGCACTACTAAGCCACTGAAATGCTAACTGTTGGCGTTGTTAAACTCAAATAAGCAAACCAAATAGAGAAATAAGCTAACTTAGATAATAAGCTACTCTAAACAAGCAACAAAAAACAAAAATGAGCAACCCAATAAGCCTAGAATGAGCTTATGAACTCAGCAGTACTAACTTTTAAGTTAGTACTGCCAGTTAAACTCTTAAGTCTGCTTAGCTAATAAAAGGCAAATAAGCACAATGAAATAAGAAATAAGCAAAAGCAGATACTCAACCACATCTAATAAGCACTTAAGAACAAAAATAAGCAAGCATACTAAGCTAGAATGACAGAATACTCAAAAAGCTATAAAACTTAAGGAATTTTAAGCTAAATGCAGATAATGCTCAAATAAGCTCTAATCTAAAGGGAAAAAGCTAAAATAGGCTTAAACTAACCTAATAAGCTAAACTAAACCTAAATAAGCCATAATAATAAGCAGATAAGCTAAAATAAAGGAATAAGCACTTATGGTGTAAACTGTTAACCAAACAGTCCCTTAAGGCACATTTGAGCTTATTTTTAAATAAGCTAAAGGATCCTTATGGACTTTCGGCTTATTACCCTAAAAAGTACAACTAAAATACTACTTAAAACAAGTTTTTAAAACCATTTTGAAATTCAGGAGCATAATGAAAAGGCTTGTTGAAAACAGCTTATACACTAAGAACACTTAGTTACTTTTGGTGTTAAAAGACAAAAAGCTTATTTTAAGGCTAAAAACAGATAAGCTAATGAACTTATTTTCGAAAACTAGTTTGAAATAGATTGACACTGACCCTAGACCTACTTCTAAACCAATAATCAAATCCTATAAGCTACTTATACCCTCTGAATTATTAAGTTGAAAATAGCTACTTATTTTTTTAAAACTGCTGGTGCAGTTTGCCCTTACATGAACAAAACTTTGAAACCTTTGATGCAGACTTAAAACACTCATTAAACACACAACTAAGAGCAATTAAGGTTATGTCAATTACTAGAATCAATTAAAACTAGGTTATGCAAATGAGGCTTAACAGACTTGGACTTTTATTAATCTTACTTATGAAAACTTAAATAACTCTAATCTAATTAATAAATCTAGCATAAACAGATTTAAATGAAAGATTAAAACCAAAATCCTAAGACCAAATGGTCACTAGCAGTACTAACTTGTGGTTAGTACTGCTATGCCAAACACCCCTTTATTTTCATCTAAATTCATTTGAGCTTATGAAATAGAGATCTAGTGAACAAGTATCAAATACCAGATGTTGATGAGCTTATTAACAATCTAATGAGCAGATTTTAGCAACTAAATAAGCAGAACTAACATTTAATAAGCTAATGCTATTTTTTTTTATTTTTAATGATTTAAGAAGCAAAATTATGATAACTATGATCTAGACTATTGAAGCTAAAAACAGATAATCAAACTTAACGAATAAGACATAATAAGCAATTATAAGCACAAATAAGCAAGTAAATAAGCAGATTAAACAAATTTAAACTATGAAATTAAGGACAGAAAAGATAAATGAGAACTTACAAATGCCTTAGCTAAACAAAGGCTTAATTTGCTCAAAGAGCTGTCAACAAGCTCTAGCTTATCACAAGGATAAGCTAGTAAAGTCCAATAAGCTCTTCCAGAGTAAGCTTATCATCCAAGCAACCAAAATCCTTATTAAGCATAGGTATTAAGCTGATTTTGATTGTTTAAGTAGATTAATGATTAACTTGAGCTCAATCTAAGCTTAGAGACTTAGAGAGCTGAGATGAGCTTATTAGAGCTTATGTAACAGTATGAGAGCTTATAGAAAAGTGGATAAGAACTTTTAGAAATTTAAGAGTAAAACAAGCAAAAACAGATTTAATAAGGTAAACTACTATTTCATTGATTTAAAACAGATTACAAAACTTGAAATTGAAAATACAAGAGCTTAATAAGAAATTACATTTAAATGAAAAGTTACATAAGCTAATTAAAAACTAAAAAAATGCAGAAAAAGAAGATAGCTTGTGTGTGAGTGAGGTCTCTTTTTATAGCCTTGAAATGAAGCTTCTAGGTCTTCTTAGTCCGCTCCTCTAAACTTTGATCTTGACCCTTGAATCTATGTAATCATTGGATCCCAATTCTCATTCGTTGGATTGATAAGTGAGCACACGGATTGCCAACGTGGCATTCCGTGTGTCAGAGTACTTGTGCTTCTTTTGCACTAAATTTAGTGCAAAATCTTGTCATTGGTGTGTTTCTTTGGATACACGCGTGGCATTCCTTGAGGGATTCAACCAATGGGAGGCTTTGAATGACGTTTTCCTTAGCTGAGATGGCACATAGTACTTGAATCTTCTATCCCTGCTGTCAATTTCAATTACCCCTTTGTTTTTGATGGGTAACTCGTCGAGAACGACGATGAACAGTAAAAGGGATTACGCGCCCTTTTTTAACTGTTAGTTAGGGGTGTTTGACTCGGAAGTTTAGGCTTTTGACTTGGATTGGGCCATGGTTATATAGTTGGGCTCGGTTTATATGAAATGGGTTTTGGTTTATATGTAGACAACGACCGTTATCTTTTATTAATAAAAAGATAACGGTGTTAGGGTTTAAGGGTTATTATTGCAATTTGGTTTAACTTCAAGGGGTTGTTTTGGTAATTTTTAGGGTTTTGTCTTCTTGTGGTTGACCAGTTGACCAAGTTTGACTTTGAGTTGACCATTTGCTAGAAACTTCAGCAATCAAATCCCCGGCTCTTGTTCACTCTTTCCTTTCCCGTGTCCGAGTTTGTCTGGTTTTTGACCGTTTTCTTGTCTTATTTGTAATATCTGTACCTACACAATCACAAAGATAAAACAAGCAATATACAAGCATTTTATGCACAATTTTATCTTTTTAGGGCCATTTTTGATATAAAACAGATATGTGAGGAAAAACTACGGCTCAAGATGCTCAAAATAATGATATACCAACGTTCGTGCCGAAGAACCTCTAGCAGAAAATCACAACGAGCCAGTTGAATAAAATGAAATCCTCACTAATGATCAACCTCAAAAAACCAACGAACCTGATTCCCAGCCTTCAAATAAGATCTAAATGCCACCTATTCCCTTTCCTCGAAGATTATGGAAGGAAAAAGTAGAAGCTCAGCAGAATAAGTTTTTAGAAAACCTGAAGCAGCTCTACATAAATCTGCCTTTCATCGAGGCCCTATCCAAATGCCAATGTATGCTAAATTTCTTAAAGGTTTGCTGACAAATAAGGCCAGACTCGAAGAAGCTTATACGATAACTATGAATGAATGGTGCTCATCAGTATTGTTAAACAAGCTTCCATCAAAAGAAAAAGACCCAGGGAGCTTTACTATTCCTTATGACATTGGCCAATTGCATATCAACAATGCTTTAGCAGATATGGGGGCTAGCATAAGTTTAATGCCATACACGATGTATGAAAAATTAGGGCTAGGCGAACCAAAGGCTACCAGAATGAGCTTGGAACTTGCGGATAGATCAATCCAATACCCAAGAGGGATAATTGAAAATGTGCTCATAAAAGTTGATAAATTCGTCCTTCTGATTGATTTTGTTATCTTAGATATGCCCAAAGACTCAAGAGTTCCTATTATATGAGGGATACCATTTTTGGCAACCGCTCGAGCGATGATAGACATATTCAACAAAAAGATAACGTTAAGGGTTGGAGAAGATGAAGTGATCTTTGACGTAGATCAATTAATCAAGAGACCACCCAATGAAGATGATGAATGCTACGGGATTGATGATTTAGACAACACAATCAACGTAGAAGCTCAGGAATTACTAGCAAACGATGAACCTGATTCGTTTCTTTCAAAAGGGCTGGAAAAATCAATTGATCAATCAGACCTTGAAGACTGTGAACTTGTTGAATGTAATACCTATAATGATTCTAATGAACCAATACGGCATATCGCGTCCATCAATACACCGTATTTAGTTGTTCAGGAAACAGCAAAACCTGTCAAAGTAGAAAGAGAACACCTTTATTCGGCTAGTGCTAACAAGATTGATGAAAAGAAACCTGAGCTGAAATATTTGCCTCACCACTTAGAATACGCTTACTTGCACAGTGACAAATCCTTTCCTATAATCATTTCATTTGAATTGTGATAAAGTAAAAGTTCATTTTTAAAGTATTGAGAAAACAGAAGGGAGCGATTGCTTGGAAAATGTCAAACATCAAGGGAATCAGTCCATCATATTGTACACACAAGATTCTAATAGAAGATAACTTCAAACCGGTCATTCAACCCCAAAGACGTTTAATCGAAAAAGTAAAAGAGTGGTGAAACCGGATAGTTTCTTTTAAAATACTTGATTCCGGTCTTATTTACCCGATCTCGGATGGTTCGTGGGTTAGCCCTATTCACATTGTGCCAAAGAAAGGAGGAACGACTGTAGTTTTAAATGATAATAATGAATTAATTCATTCTCACGCAATTACAGGATGGCGAGTTTGCATCGATTATCGTAAACTTAATGATGCAACTTGAAAGGATCATTTCCCCCTTCCCTTTATCGATCAGATGTTGGAGCGTTTATGTGGGAATGAATATTACTGCTTTCTTGATGGATTTTTAGGATTCTTCCAAATTCCAATCGCACCCGAAGATCAAGAAAAGACACCATTCACCTATCCTTATGGGACTTTTGCTTACCGAAGGATGGCTTTTGGGTTATGCAACACACCAACTACCTTCCAAAGATGCATGACGGCAATTTTCTACGACATGGTTGAAGACTTTATGGAAGTATTCATGGACGACTTCTCGGTATTCGGTAATTCTTTTAATTGTTGTCTCGCTAATTTAGATAGAATGCTTGCTAGATGTGAAGAAACCATCCTGGTGCTGAATTGGAAAAAAATGTCATTTTATGGTAAAGGAAGGAATTGTTTTAGGACATAAAATTTTGGGGGCATGTATTAAGGTCGATAAAGCTAAAATAGATGTGATAGCTAAGTTGCCATACCCAACAAATGTAAAAGGAGTTAGAAGTTTTCTAGGGCATGCTGGATTTTACTGAAGATTCATAAAAGACTTTCCCATGATCTCTAAAAGCAATGACAAATATTTTCGCTGAAAGATGCAAATTTTGATTTTTTGTGATCTGCAAAAAAGGCGTTTAATATTTTAAAAGAAAAATTAACCACCGCGACTATCATAATTTCGTCCGATTGGAATGTGCCCTTTGAATTGATGTGTGACGCTAGTAACTTCGTTGTTGGCGCCATTTTGGGGCAAAGAATAGATGGGAAATTTAAACCTATCTATTATGCCAGCAAAACTCCGAATAATGCCCAAGAACATTCCACCGCCACTGAAAAATAACTTCTTGCAGTCGTTTTCTCCTTCGATAAGTTTCGTCCCTATCTTGTCTTATCAAAACCCTTATTGTCTACACTGATCATTCTGCTTTGAAGTATTTATTTAGTAAACAGGACGCCAAACCGAGGCTCATTAAGGCGAGTTATGCTTCTTAAGGGTTTGGATCAAGATAAGGATAAAAGAGGGCTAAAATCTTAGCTGAGGATCATTTATCATACTTGAGAAACCCTGGACTAGGGACATTCACGAAGAAGAATTTATTGATGTCTTTTCCCGTTCGAACATCTTATGGTATGAAAAACACCGAGTCGTATTAACGATGAACCATGGTATGCTGATTATGTTAATTATATCGTTGGAAAAATTGTGCCTCCAAATTGGACACCTGAAAAAAGAAGAAGATTTTTCTCTCAAGTGAAGAATTATTTTTGGGATGAAACCGTTACACATTAAGCTATGCTAGATAATATTATGAGGTGGTGTGTTGCTGAAAAGAAATCTTTGAAATTTGGCCATTGTCATTATGGACAAAACTAGGGGTCATCATAGTGCGTCGGTAACTGGAAGGAAAGTTTACAAATCCGGATTCTTCTGGCCTAGTATCTTTAAGGATGCCAAAGATTACGTGATGAGATGTGATGAATGTCAAAGATTAGGAAACATAACATCAAGAAGTGAGATGCCTCAAAACAATATTCAGGTATGTGAAGTATTTGACGTATGGGGGCTAGATTTTATGAGACCCTTTCCTAACTTGAAGGGTAACAAATACATCTTAGTGGCGGTTGATTACGTATCAAAATGGGTTGAAGCTCAGGCAATTCCTATGAACGATGCTCGCGTTGTAATTAAATTTTTAAGAAGGCTATTTGTAAGATTTGGAGTTCCTAAAGCATTAATTAGTGATTGGGGGACACATTTTTGTAACTCTCAGTTGGAAAAAGCCTTACAAGAACACAAAGTAACTCATAAGTTGTCAACAACATATCACCCCCAAACTAATAGGCAAACCGAGGTAACCAATAGAGCTATTAAACGTATCCTAGAAAGATCAATTAGATATCATCTGAAGAATTGGTCCAAAAAGCTAGACGATGCATTATGGGCATTCAGAACCGCCTATAAAACGCCCACAGGATGCATCCCTTTTAGATTGGTTTTTGGAAAAGCTTGTCATTTACCCATAGAGATCGAGCATAAGGCATATTGGGCTCTAAAACAATGCAATATGGATCTCATAGCAGTAGCAAAAATCTGTTTCATGGAACTTAACGAATTGATGGAATTAAGAGATGGTGCATACGAGAACACCCGGATCTACAAGGAAAGAACTAAGAAATGGCATGACTCAAGGCTTCGAGGGGACAAAGATTTCAAGGTAGGAGACTTAGTATTGCTATTTAACTCTAGATTCAAGATGCATCTAGGTAAGCTCAAATCAAGGTGGTACGGTCCAAATGTGGTAAAAACTGTGTATCCATATAGGGCCGTGGAAATCACAGATAAAAATGGAGTCAACTTCAAAGTCAATGGATAACGGTTGAAAAAGTACCACGAAAGACATACTGATACGGAAGATAAAGAAGTGGTAGAATTCAAAGAAGATACAACGTGAAGAGAAGCTGAAGAAAATTCTAACTTAAAGACTTCGCTGTAAACAAAAGTGCTTCTCGGGAGACAACCTGGAATGTTATTTAATTTTATCGAGTCTGTCTTCCTAGACATCAATACGGTGTACCCGCTCCATACCATACGGCGTATTGATTGTCTAGACGTTATAAGTCTTTACCTTTTTATGCACTTTAAAAACATTATTGTCAGTTCTGGCAATACGGCGTATTCATGCACATGATACGGCGTATTCACCAAAACTGACTCGTATTTAGTTTGTTTAGTTTAGTTTACATTAACCGTAGGTACCAAGATAGGAATGCACATGTTTTTTTCTATACAGGACCTCATGTAAGAAATATCAATGAATATTGGTGGATAATTTACAAATCTGGAGATCGTGAAGTGTTGGAGTCTTAAAACTTCAAGACGGTTGTTCAACACAATCTTGCTAATAAACTCAACATGGAGAATCTACCGAGCAAATATCTGGGGAGTTTCTCATTCTAATTCTTTTTAATTCATGTTGATGTGTCGTTGTATGGTATATTTAAGATGATTCAAGTTTTAAATTTATATTTTGCCGACTCAACCAAAAACAACACTTTAACGGGCAGTGTACCCGATCGGTAGTAGTTTCATGGTAAGTAGGGTGTCTGAAACACGTGCAAGCGAGGTTAAATTCTATAATTTAATTAATATCCTTGGTTATCTAATCTATGTTTATTCTATTCTAACCAAAGACCTTAGCTTTTTGATGTGTCATTGTGTGGTGTTTATTTTTAAGATTCAAGTTTTAAATTTATATTTTGCCGACTTAACCAAAAATAACACTTTAACCCAAGCAAGAAATTAACAGAAGATAAAAGAGCGGTCGAGCCTTATGATAGAAAACTGTATTAGCCATCATTAATCCGATTAGAAGTTGGTTTGTTTATTCAGTGCAATGATTACTTATCTCGAAGAGGCATATCATTCTTAGACTTAGGTGGGACTTCATCCTAAGACCTAGACACATTAATTCAGTCACAATTATAGCATCCGCATAAAGCATCCTTATTACTTGATTATAATCTATCTTAGGGATTAAAGCAATGGTGATCTTGTTAAACCCTAGCTCATAGAGGCTTAACCCACTTACCGCTTAATGGTAATTTATACACTAGTAGTCCACTTGTCCAACTATCCAATGAAATCAGAACATTATTTGTTGAATTATCTAGGTTCACCTTCTAGTTAACACGTTCAATAAACTAAAGGCAATATCTAATAAACTAGTTAAGCCCGAAGCGTATCCTAGACATAGATTTAGCAGGACAATATTTGTGATCTTATAATTATAGATGTATAAATCACTATATAGAGAGCTATCCCAGACTTTAGATTACTTGGTCCGTATCACTAGATCCAATTGAACGATAGGTCGCATACAAAAGCGCGTAAACATGTATAAATTGATAAACATAAACAAGAATTCAACGATAAATTAAGCAATCGAGATATAAACAAAACCAAACATTCAGATCTTCATAATAATGGCTAATACCCGAAGGTATTAGCCTTCAAACGTCATAATAAATACAAGAGCAATTATTTAGCCAAGGTAAACTAACTGAGTTAACGAATGATACCAAAAACTGAACGATTACTAAAGTATATGGAATTACACGTTGTCTTCTATGGATTGGAATGCGTTGCAAGACCTCTTCTGCTCTTTTTCTCCTCTGAAAATTAACTTTTGTGGTTTAGGTATCGAGAATATGATTTAGCACATTTAAAACTTATTTTTGAGTTTTGTATTTATAGTGTCTAGAAGTTGGTTCGATACGGCGTATCCAAGGGATTGGATACGGCCTATTGGAGTTTCTTGGAGTACGGACCACGTTTGATATCTTCCAGAATATTCACATACTATATCTTCAATATGGCGTATTGACATCTTCTGGATACGGCGTATTGATCTTCTTTCCTTTGTAGTCTTTGGTGAGTACAGGCACGGATACGCCGTATCTTCCTTGATGGATATCGCGTATTGGTCTTCAGAATAGTAAATTTTCAAAATATCTTTATTTACGCTCCAGAATGCGCGCCTTTTGCTAATACTCACCAAGTACTCCATAACTACTGCAATTCTCAAATATAAACGATTAAGTAACAATTCTTTGCAATAATTATATAAAATGGGTTAAATACATGGGATAAATGATGCTATAAAATAGACGTTATTTGATGTCATCACTTTTATTACTACCGGTGCTGAAGAATTACTTCCTCTTGAAGGGAATGTAATTTCCTTGCTTTTGGAGGTGAGGCCTTCGAATTTATTCTTTGTATACGACTCATCCTGCCTTATCATAAGTATAGGTGCTTCGGCCGGCGTAGTGCTTTTGTCTTTTTTCCCTTCTGTTCGCTGGTTTTTAGAGGCCTTTTACTTTTTCTTTCTTAATTCCCTTCACAAGATGGGAAAGCTGTCCGGATTTCACAACTTCTTCAATCTGGTTTCTTAATTGGCGACAGTCGTTGGTGTCGTGCCCATAGTCTTCATGGAAATGGTAATATTTAGACATGTCTCGTGACCGTCTACTTCCAAACATACGAGGAGGCTATTCAAAGCTTCTAGCTGCCTTTTCTGTGGCGAGGATCTCTCTTGGGCTTTTGGACAGGTTGGAGAGCAGTCCATGGTTAGGTCCTCGGTATAGGGATAACCTATCCCTGCCTTTCTATCCTCGGTTATTATCCCAAGAGGATTTCCTTGATCTTTCAAAATTTTCCCTTCGATCATTAGGAGTTCCATTGGTCGCCACTTCTCTTGCTTCGATCCAGGTGTAGGTTTTTTCCATCAAGCCTTTGTAGGTGGTCGGGAGGTCTGTGGAGAGATGCTCGACTAAGCTTCTTGTCCTTAAACCATGGACAAAACCAGAGATACACTGCTCTTCGTGTAGACCTAAAATCTGTAAAGTATCATCAGTGTATCTGGTAATGAAGGCCCTGGTGCTTTCGCCTTCTCTTTACTTGATGTTGTGAACCACTAAATGTGTCTTTGTGAACTTCTTTTGCTGACTGAAGTGTGACCGGAACTTAGCCTTCAAATCCTCATAATTGAGAATGCTACCTGTTTTCTGACTGTTCCACCATATGCGGGCGAAATCTTTGAGGGTGTATGTGAACATGTGGCAAGCTGCATGCATTAACCATTTTTGCATGCGGATAGAACCTTCGAAAAGGTGTAAGAAATTATCTGGGTCCCCTTTTCCATCGTAAGAACCAATATGGGAGGGAATTTTTAGTCCATTCAGAAGAGGATAGTCCTCGGTCCAGCAAACAAAGGGGGTTACGGAACCTGTGGAATCTGTGAAGGAACCTGTAGGGTTTGGGTACATAGGCATATTTGGTGGAGCATACATGGACTGCATATAAAAGGGGTAGTTACTATAAAGGGTAACTGCAGGATACATAGACCCATTGTATGAAGGTACACCATTGTTGGTGAATGTCTGTGGCATATACCCCATTGTAGATGATAGGTGGAGGTTCCCCTAGTAGGGGAATTACCAATCTAGGCCTGGAAAGGGAAACTCGAAGTTTGCCCATTGACAAGACCCCTAGATGGTTGATAGTAAGGGTTAACATGAATAGGTACAATCCCGATAGGTGTATGCAAACTACTAGGTATAAAAGGTTGGGCATGGTGTGAGAGAAGCGTACCATTAGGAGAAAGATTCCCCCATCCCCCCATGTTAGTCGAAGGCTGATGGCATCCTTGTACAGAGGTCAAAGAGGATCGGAGAGGTTGACCACTTTTGTTCCTTCCCAAGTGATCCACCAAGAGCGGGGGAGGTTCACTCCCCTGTTTTTATCTTCAATCTTTGAGGGACTAATACCTTCGGTCTTCCTTCCTCTCCTACTTCCTTCCCTGTTCGGTGCTTCCTCAAATCCCACAGCTCTTTCTCGTTGCCTACAGACCACGGGAGACCTTGGCCAAAGGGTTGGAGTAGCTTCCTGGTTGGGCTCAGGTCTTGGTTCCATCTCTCGCTCTTCATCGTAGTCCTCACTGAAGTATTCAAGTTCAGTTCAGAGGTCTTCATTACGTATCTGTCTTTGTCGTTCTCTTAAAAGAGATTCAAGGACTTCATAATTTTCTTCCACAATGGCAGGACTAATTATAGGATTAGGATTGTTGAAGTAGAAGCGCGATATGCAAATGGTGTATTTTCAGGAGTAGTGGCGGCAAGCACGGTAGTAATCATAGGTGATCTTTCACTGGTGGCGTTATTTGGTATCTGAGGTAATGTGGAGAAACCCGGTGGTGGCGTCATTTCTCTTCCGTTTGTCATGCCAGAAAAGTAGGTGTTTTGGGGTTATTTAACTTGGTTAAAACGGGACTAATTGTCGGGTCCCACGGATGGCGCCACTAGTTGTGAAAATATGGGCACGATTAGGCTTTAAAAAGATCGAAGAGTTCTTGCAATGGTTGCTGGGTTGCCAAGTCTCGGATAACATGCGTCAACACAAATGAAAACACTATGTTAAGTAAAGCGCATGGGGTGTCCCTGCGAATCACCTCCGGTGTGAGAGTAAGTATGTGCTTTGTAGCGTAAAGTAAGGTAAAATGAGTGTATATGAAAGGTGTTGTCATACCTGGAGACCTGACCATCTATTTATAGGTGTGAAAATAGGATAGACGAGGTCTATCACAAAATCGGTGAACGTGGAGGTGTCCCACGATTTAAGGGGTGACAGCAGGAACTGTGTACCATGATCTCTACCTTGGCGGGAAAGCCTTGGCAGAGAGGGAGAACGTGGGTTTTGACTTAGCCAGACCTTTGCCCTAGTTTCGTCGAAGACCTCCCGCGAAGGGTGTAGGCCTTCACGTGGTGTATTCCCATACGAGTAATCATCCCGAAGATGATTTTATGCCACTCGAAACTATTCGAAGATCTTATAGTGTAATTAGGGAAAGGATCCCATTCGAGCTCGAAAGGGAGACCTTCAAGCCGGAGAGGGGGTACGTCATCAGACATGTTAACAGAACATAAAGTTGTTAAAGTGTTACACAACGGTTATACAAAGATATAATCTAAGTGTTTAAATACATACAACCGCTACAAAAGGGTCACATACGACCACGCCATAAAAAAAAGATAACAACAAAAATACAAGTCTACGAAGCTGAAGCATGCTCCATCGTGGTATCTAACCTATCTTGCTCAAATACAATCTTTAAAGAAGAAGGAACTTCAGCAGATGGTGCTAGAGGTATGGTGTTGGCTTGAACAAACATGGTTGAAAGAGAAGTAGTCATAACCGGAAACCCAGAAGTACTTGCTTCACCAGTTAAGCTTTTAGCAGATAGAGGCTCAAGTAACGGAACCATAGCATCCGTAAGGGACAAACGGCGAGCCGCAGTATCTCCTCTGATCCTTTGAGCACGAACATGAGCTACATCCAAAGAAAAGGATAGGGAGGTCTCCCCAATAATCACTTGGTCCTCTAATCGGTGAATAGGAACCATAAGCTGCTCAGGTGAAGGCTGCAGTTGGCTAGCTTCCGGAGTCTCAACAGCATGACCTTCTAAACGAAGAAGGTCCATAATTTCAGCCATACTTGCATCCTTTTGAGACTCCAGTTGAACAAGAAGGGGGGAATTCACGGCGTAAGAAGCAATGTCATCAAGACCCCTTGTGGCTCTCCTATGGTCAATGCCAGCCGCCAGACGATCTTGCATACCTTTATCGATAGCACGCACAAGGGCTCCGCCCAAAGCAGAAAGATATTCAGGTGATTGTAGGCATTTTATAACTATAAGTTTTAGGCCACGGCCAAGAATCCACCTCTGTCCAGCGATAGTTGTCAAGTAACGAGGGTAAAATTCCTCATCCATATGGAGAGCCATATCCATAAGATCAGAATCTATACTGGTGGTATGTGCTTAATTACACATACCTTTTACCTAATAAAACGAGCTAAAAAGACCAATAATGAGCGAAAATGACATAAAAATACATTGTATATGTGTATTTTGTTATTTGTGTCTTGCATGTACGGATATTCTATAAAAAGGACAAAAACAAAGGCAAAGCAGACAAAACTAAGCACGAGAATGAAAAGAGCGCGAGATACCGAGTCTAACGGTGCCCTCGGATTTTATTAGGCCAGCTCCGTTTACGGCGTAACCATAATAAGGTTTACGTCGTAATTGAATAGGTTACGGCGAAACTATGTATGTTACGCCGTAACCGCTGCTAAATCAGCAAAGCTACCACATAATTACGGATTGAGTCGGTCTCGAAAATTATCTCCTAGCTGTTGGAACCTGAAAAATAAAGTAAAACATGCAAACCAACTAACATGCGGAAAATAAAATTCATTGATAACAAGACGGGTTTTGTCCTCCGACAAGCACATTTTTATAACGAGTCTTTAAGTATAGACCATCCCCAGTCATGCTTTTGCAAAATACAATGTTTCATTTGTGTCATTCATATATGTCCCATAATACTTCTTTAACCTATGTCAATTAACCTTAAACCTTACTCCATCCTTTCCACATACCTTAATGGTCCCATATGGATATACTCTACTTACTGTGTAATGTCCATATGTTGATCCCAATGAACAAATCTTGAACTCCTTAGCTTGATGCAAGGTTTAGTATACCTTGGATAATCCAAAGGCACTAAGATTGAAACTTTGAGTTTAGATATAAACTATGCAGAATCTAGTTATACACTAAGAAGAATAACAGTAATGAATGTTTAACACACAGAAATATAACCAAAACAATAAGCTCCAATATATTAATACGAACACTCTTTGATAGTGTTAGGGTTTACAACCTTGAAGCTATGAAAAACTATGAAAGACTGATATATCTTGATCTATGCCTTAGGGTTCCTTTTATACACCAAAGAAACCCTAATGGGCTTACAAAACGCGTATAATGATAATGCATATCTATTCCTAATTTAACTCATGCATATCATAATAGCAGTACTAACTATACAAGACTAACAACACTAAGTATTAACTAACAGTACTAACTATACTGGCAGCACTAACTATTATAGCTAGCAGTACTAATAACTTAGACTATTTTCTTTAAACTTCAACAGCAGCACAATCTTGAACCAGCAGTATTAACTTCCAAAACTAACAGTAGTAACTTCAGAAGCCTTCAATTCCCAACAATCCTCCCCTAAACTTGATATTCACCTTGTTAATCATCAAGTTTCTTCAGTATCAACATCTTGATCATCAGGAGGATGTATCCAAACACTCTTCTACTTCTGAAGTTGTGATCTTGTAAATCTGAGAAGCTCAAATGCCATCTCACTTTCATAATCAACCTCTAGTCTTCTATTTAGCATCCTTGAAAGCATTTCTTGAGTTAGAGGATATTTTTTCTCAATCATCATGTGAATAGCAACTCCAGTATTCATCAACAGTACATGAACTCCACATGAGTCAAACAATCTCCAGCTTATCAAGTTGTAGTCCTGTTGATTCTTCCATATTTCATCTTCTTCATTAGGCTCAAATAAGGTCTTCAGATCTCCCCAAAGTAACAAGTCATATCCTTCTGGACTTGTTGTCTCATATCTTTCATTTACCAACCTATGTAGATCTATCACATCTTGTCTGTTAAAATCATCAAGCATCTCACTGAATATCTTGTAATTCTTAGAACTTCCATCTGCTCCTGATGATTTGATAAAGACATCATTTTCAGTTAAAAATGTGTTTTCCATTCAATAATTGGATATTTGGTGGCCAGAGATTCAACATCAATAGCAACATCATCCCTTGGAACTACATCCATACTATCTCTAAGCTCCTCTTTTTCAGCATCATTATCCTCTTCTAGTTTCTGTTTCTTGGAACTTTCTTCTTTAGAATCTGCTCTTGGTCTCTTTTTAGTGCTTTCTGCTTGCTGTTGACTGTCATCATCTATAGGCTTAAAGTCATCAATCCACTTCTTCTCTCTTTCATATAACTTCTGAACTTCTTCAAAGTTCTTGTGCTTTAGTTGTTGATGAGTGTACTTACCCCATTTTTTTGAGTTAAGTAATCATCCTGTTCCTGACTTGAGTTCTTATAGGTGGTTTGTTCCTTATTGCCTCTGCTCTTTCTGCTGCCAATTGTTTCTTTCTTCTTTCAAAGAATTCTGCTAATAATCTGGCTCTTTCTTTAATTGTGTACTTTTCTTGCTCTTCATGTGTCAGTCTTATAGCCAGTTCATGATCAGCATCTATTCTGGCTTGAGTTTCATCAAACTCTTTGGCTAAAGCAGCACTAGTAGCTTCTTCTTGCTTTTGTCTTTATTTTTGTGCTCTGTCCAACTCTGCTAACTCTTCCTCATGTAATCTTTGAGCTAACTCTGCATCACTTTCAATTTGAGCTAACCCTTGATCCCTTTTTTTTACTTTCTCTGGTTTCTCAGGTTCTTCTTCAACCAATACACCCTTACCTTTGTCTTTTAGATAAATAGTTGGAAGAGGTTGCAGTGTAGTTATTGATCTGATAGGTCTAGGAGAATCTTCTACATCTTTAATAGCAACTCCTTTCTCCTTAGATTTATCTTCCTTCATCTTTATCAAAGTCTGAGCAATGGTAAGATCTTCATCTATAAATGCAGTTGCAGCAGTTGTTGGAGGTGTTCTAGGGTTTTACAAGTATAATAGCTACCAGTAATAGTAACTGTGCACTAACAACACTAACTCCAGTGGGTATCAGTAGGAACACTTCTCTCTTCATCCTCTCCATGTCATCATCAAGTACATCAAAGTCACTATCTTGGAACATTGACTTTGTCTTGTCACTTTCCCTCCCCTATTTGGATGCATCCTCCTCATCCAAATCATCATCAGAAGACTCAACCTGCCTGTATATCCTCCTTCTTGGGTGTGAGATGCTTGACTTCCTCTTTCTTTTAATTTCTTAACTCTTTGCTTTAGTTTGAGGATCTCCACAGCTTGTGCATCCTTCTCTTTCTCCAAGTCAAGCACCTGTTTTGACAATTTTGTACACATAGCCATTAATATCATTCAGTTTCACCACCCACATCACTTCCAGTGTGAACCTCCTGTGAGAAAAGTGAAACATGGGGTGTAGGTGGTACAATGTCCAATCAATCAAAAAGTATGGTTCTCATGCAGCCCTCCTCACTTCCAGATGTGTGACCTTCTGGGAAAGGTGGTTCATTAGGCTTTTCAAGCACTCTCTCAGACCTAGTCTGAGCAACAGCACCCCCATGGTTTCTTGGCGCCTGGGACTATCACCTGAACCAATTTCCTGAGGAAGAGGATCATTAGACATTGTCGTGGATTGGGTCTTAAGGATGTTATCACTATCCTGTGCTGTGATAAGTGTTAAATTGTATATATAAAATACCCAGGAAATTGCGCCAATAAAAGCCAAAAATATGCCTAAAAGATGGAAATATGTTGTTTTTTGTGTCCTCATGTGCAGGAAAAGATATCAAAGTCAAAAAGAGCAAAAACGACCAAAACCGACAAGAAATGAAGAGACACGTGATCAAGAGAAAGATTTGAAGCCAATTTCAAAAGCCGGATCAGCCCGACACAAGAGAAAAGTCAAGAAAGTAAAGAAAAGGACAAAAGTTTAAAGGAAAAAGACCATTATACCCTTTGAAGAGGATGCAAAATTACTAAAATACCCTTTGGGCCTTTCTATACCATTCGGATCACAAAAGCCCAACAAAAGCCCAAAATCAAAGACCAATTCTTGTTTTGAAAACTACAAGGGCCAGAAGTGTAAACTATCAAACTCATTTTATACTACACGATTGGAAAAGAAACACAAGGGCTAGTTATGCAATTAATCCAAACTTTCAAACACAAAAACGGTATAACTTTTCCCCTTAACCGTTTGCAACCGTTTTTCCCGCCAAAACCCGAACAAACCCAAATTCCCTTTCTCCTTTCACCAGGCTATCTCCCTGCAACTCATACCACCAGAACCCTCCTCCTACACTAAAACACTCACCACAACTCTCCCCACCTCTACATACACCTTTAACCTCGTATTAATCACCCCTCCACTTCACCAGACCCACGTGGCATCTTATTATTGGTCCATACACCTGCCTAAGCCACGTGGAGCTCCCTAATTGGCTAGAACACGTCAGAGATTCATCCAACGGCTCACAATTAGTCAAAAACGGTTATTGACTCAAGGAACGGCCAAGATTATTTCTTCCTCAAGTCTCAGCTCTCATTCAGCTCTATAAATAGTGCTAGATAGTTCAACATTTGTAACTTTTTACTTTACTTTACTTTACTTTCAGTCATTTACTTTACTTGTCTTTAAAATTCCTTGCAATTGTATTTTCGTTAAAAGTCAAATAAAGTCAAACTTTCTCCATTGTAATTCAAAGCTCTCATATTAGTTTCATTTCTGTTGTTTAAGCTTCTCATAAGCTCTCTTCATTTTTACAAGCTTTTCTATTCAGTTTTCTTCAAAGTCATACATTTGTGGAAAAAGTCAAACTTTGGTCAAAATAAGCTCAATTTAGCTTATTTTGTTTCCTTTAGTTCAGAAGTTATTCAAATATTGTGAAAAGCTTTCTAAATACTGATTTTGTCTACTTTAGTTCAAAAATGTTCATTTGAGTTCAATTTGATTCAATATTGGAAGCATTGAGGAGTAATAAGCTCATTTTAGCTTATTGAGCTTATAGCTTGATGGTTTAGAGGCAAGGTGTCATATAGGTTCTTGAATTTGGGAGCCACTCACACAACAGAGTGGCTAAGTCAGAGACTACAATTCAAAGGGTTAGCTTCATGTTTTCAATTTTAGCATTCATTTAGCTTAATCCAGTTGCTTATTTCTTTGTCTTTATGTGCTTAATCCTGTTCAATTTAGCTTAGTTAACATAGATATGCAAATGTTTTAAATTGATTGTAGTTAGAACTCAATGAGATCTCATGACTTTGATTCTGTCATAATAGTAGGTTAGCCTAGCTGAGGAAGTACTTATTTTTGAAACATAAGCTAGGAATTTTATAGCTTAAATAGCTCAATAAGACTAGTTATAGATAGAGTAGATATAAGGTTTTTAGATACTTAGTTTAAAAATAGAATTTAAAAGCTGTTAAGAGATGTTTAAAAAGTTTAAGGAGTGTTTGGCATTACACTATTTTGACTCTAAAAGTCAATGACCAATAGTCTAATTCATTTCTTTAGTTAAGTTTCTTATAAAGACAGGATTTCTAAAGGTTTCAGGAGTCAATTTGCATTTTTAAAGATTCAATGGTTTAAAAATAGTCTACTAGCACCATGGCACTATAAAGTGTTAAGTGGTTTTAGATTTAAGAGACTCATAGCATTTTAGAGTTCAATGTTGGTTAATGCAGGTTTAGTAACAATAGGATAGTGAGTTCATGAGATCTAACCTTAGAATTTTGGCCTGCAATTAAGCTTTTACCAAATATCTTAGCACAAGCAGTATTAACTTAGTTAATACTGTTGTTGCTCACCAATTTTCTATAAAAAGATACTTTTACTTTTTAAAAGTAGAGATAGAACTTAAGCTTTATGTAACTTAATAATTCTCCATTAGCTTTATTAAAAATCATCATTTGAATTTCAATTTTTAACTTAGATTAGCTTTAGGTACTTGCAAAAGGGTAAAGCAATAAAATTTTATAAAAAAAAGAAAATAAAATACATTTTAGATTTTCAGCTTATTACTTTTGGATTCTATTTTCTAGTTGTTCATTTTAGAAGCCTTTTATCTAGATTAACTCTATAATCCTAGTATAGCTTATTTCCAAAATTTCAATCTCTATGATTTAGTTTTAAGCTAGTTAGCTTATTAGAAGTAGCTTAATTTCAGTCATTAAGCTAAATTTTCATTTTTTAAGATCAAATTCCTTGATAATCTTGTTTACCTTTATTTTAGTTTTAACTTTCATTTAGAAATAAGCTAGAAATAAGCCAAAGTGTGAAAAAGCTAGTTAAGCTTAAGTTTCTGTAGAGCAGTTTAAGATTCTTATTTTCTAGCTTATCTAATTGATAAAATGCAAAAGTGTCTTTGTTAAAGTTGTAGAGAATAAGTTCAGGCTTAACTTTGTAGTTTTAAGTTTTTGCTTATTTTCACTTTTTAGATAAGCCAAAAATAAGCATAATCGTAGGGTCTGTTTTGTATTTTTTTCAATAGTTCAAGGTTACCCGTTTTAACTAGAGTGTAAATTTCCAACAGTTACCCCGCCTACCCTTTTCTCTCTTTCTTTACACTTTCTACCCTAGACTTTTAGGTACCCCGCCTACCCTTTACTTTCTTTTATTTCACTTTCTAAAACCCTGTCTTTTTAGTATAATAAAATATAGTTTTAATATATTTCAAAAAGTTTTAAGAAATTAGGTTTTAGTTTTTAATTGGCAAAATTTAAGTTCAATTAGTTTATAAAATTTGGGCATTTTTGTTCCATTGAATTTCTGCACCTTTTTAGTAGATAAAAAGCATTTTTCTTTATTTTTCCAATTAAATTTGTATTTTCTAGAAATTAAAATAGATTTTAAGTAATTTCTTTTTCTTAAAAAATTCATAGAAAATAGAAAAATGTTTGGAAAATTCTAATTCTTTTTCCTAAAATTTTCTTTTTCATTCTAGTATTTTTGAAAAATAAAAATAGAATTTTAGTGTTAATTTTTAGAAAAAGTTTATTTTTAATAATTCATTTTTCTTTAAAAATTCATAAAAAATACAAAAATAGTTAAAAAATTCTAATTCTTTTTCCTAAAATTTTCTTTTTAAATTTGTGATTTTTAGGCATAAAATTTGTTAATAGAAGTGCTTTAGATTTTAAATTCTCGTTTTAGCTCACGTTTTTAATTCACATTTGTTAATTTTTCGTGCTAGTTAATTGATTTTAGTTTCTTTAATCGTTTCTATAGTTTAATTGTTCTATTATATTCGTAGTATAATTCAAAATTCAAAAATCCTTTATACATTCTTGACTTGAATCCGAATTATTCCCAAATCTCAATTCACGACTTCGTTGGGATACGACCCGAGAAGAAATACTTCCCGGTTAAAAATATACATATTGTGTTTTCTTTAGTGAGATTTTATCCTTTTATTTCTCTTGTTTGAGAAGTAATTTGGAAAGAATTTTCACGGGATTAATACTATATATATATATATTTGACTAGTGCTTATACTATACACCAGACACCAAACAAGTTAAAGTTTACATCAAGCAAGTTTTATATGATTATTAAGAGTATAATTTATAACTTTTCATAATTTATTTTTATTAGTTACGTAAAACGCTTATGTTTCGTAATAAATTACGTTTAGGCATACCCGGAAGCACCAATACCCATCTATACTCAAACAAACACCCACTATTATATCCAATACACAAAAATTAATTCATTTTACCACTTATAAACCCTTAAGGCCGGATCATGGCAAGTATACATGAAATAAAATCCTAAAGACCCACTAAGTCTTTTATTACAAGTTGTAACCTTACACTTATGTACCCTAAAACTCACAATACTAGAAATTGACTTGTCAAGAGTACCTCCCCACCATTTTTATCCGTGTATGGCTCTTGGGAGGAGGAGAGCTCTTTGCATTGTACATGGAAACCACTATCATCCATGGTATTAGTTTAAGGTTGTATTAGGACTTTCCAAGTGCTAAGTCTTATGTAAACTAGTCAAGCACTTTTTCATTACAAGAAAAA
>BQNB010010410.1:0-84027 GCA_026074375.1 Tanacetum coccineum | reverse complement strand
GTCTTCTTTATGAACCTCTTAACTCTCATGGTAAGCATTACCACTTACCATTTGAGATCCATTTCTTCAAGATCATTAGCATCAATCTGTTCTAAATCTTCATAGTCCAACTGTAGGGCATTGGATTGGTTGGAAAAGAAAGAAAACATGACATCATCAACATATGATGCAGTAGAAGCTTGATCTTTAAAACTAGCAACAGAAACACTATGAGCAATATTAACTGTTTCATTAGTACCGCTGAAGTTATCAAAGGAAACAAAAGCCACATTATGAGAATTTAAGCTTGAACTTTATTTGCCTTTGATCTTAGATTCATTCACCTTCAGATTATTATACAAATCATCCATGCTCAATGTATCAAGATCAGATTTGTTTCTCATGATTAAAGCAATATTGTTCCAAGATGATGGTGAGCTTCTTAACAACTTCAGATTTGCATCCTCCTGAGAGATAACTTCACCATGGATTTCAAGTTGACTAATAAGCTTTTAAATCCTATCATAGGTTTTATCCAGTCCTTCTTGACTTGATGCAGTAAAGTTTTCATAATTCTGCTTGAGAATGGTCTTCTGCATTTTCTTTGATTCCTTGTTACCTCTAAACCTATTCTTGATAGCTTCCCATAATGAATTTACATCCTTCCAGGCATGAAACTTTAGTAGGTGCTCATCAGGAATGACTAGCATAAGAGTGCTTTTTGCTTTTAGTTCATTTTTCCTTGCTAGTTTTTGTTCATCAATTTTAGGAGGAATAGGACCTTCAGCACCAGTACTAGCTGATGCAACTGGTGAAACTGAATCACCATTTACTATTACCTCTCAAAGGGCATGATCAGTGAAAGTATGGTATTGTTCCATCCTTATGCTCCATAGATCATACTCCTCAGTTTTGAGTACTGGAAGTTTTAGTACAGACACTGTTTGGGTAGTTTCTGATTGTGACTCCATTTTTTCTTTGACTAAGAGATCTTGAGTAGAGTTAGAGTTCTTCTTATTCAAAGTTTCTCAACAAGCTCTGATACCACTTGTTGATCCCTTTTGAAAAGATCTTAGATAGCTTGTTAAAGCTTAGTTGTTTTGGATAAATCCAAAACAACTATAATAGAGACTAAGATTATGAATACTACAAACTATGCGGAAACTAGTTTGTAATACTACAAAGAACAATAAAATAGTAAAACAAGATCTTGCTAAACTTTCAATATACTGAATACAATCAAAGTTACATAATAACCTTAAAACTATGAATACTAACTATTAGAAAATGATTTATAGATCTATATTTTTCTCACTATGCCTTAGGGTTTCTTTTATACACCAAGAAACCCTAATGGGTTTACAAAACGCATCAAGTGATCAATGCATATCTATTCATAATATATCTCATGCATATCACTTTAGCAGTACTAACTATATAGCTAACAGTACTAAGTATTATAACTAACAATATTAATAAACTGACAGTACTAACACTTTGTACTAGCAGTACTAACTATAACACTAACAATATTAATAACTTAGATTGTTTTCTCTAATCTTCACTAGCAGTAGTTTCTTCAACCAGCAGTAGAAACTTGAGAGGCCTTTATTCCCAACAAATTATAATTAGACTAAAGGATACTTTATGCGGATACGTTAATCGTGACAGGATTGTTCGTATCTAGGTCTTAGGATGAAGTCCCGCCTAAGTCTTAAGAATGATATGCCACCTCGAGATAAGCAGCCATTGCACTAAAATGAACAAATCAACATTTAATCGGATTTAATATGGTTAATACAGTTTTCTATCATTTGGCTTGTACCGCTCTTCTATATTTGATTAATTTCTTTTTGTGTTTATTGTGTTAAGAATTGATATTTGTCACCACTAAACCTGTGCCAGTCTCTCAGGCTAAAAATCCCCTTTTTACCACTAGTAAATATGTGTAGCATAGGTTGAACCAGTAATTAGACTAATCTAGATAGATTAAAATACTGATAGAATATTAGGTTAACATTCGCTCTTAGTGTTCGACACCCAACTTATCGAGAAGCTACATCTTGACCGGGTACACTGCCCGTTAGAGTGTTGTCTTTAGGTTTGTCGGCTAAATATAAATTTAATACTTGGTAATCATAAAAGACCTATGCACAACAACACATCACTAACCAATGGTACAATACTAACAGCTACTACCAGCATCAACTGGTCCATCATGGGGTCTTGTCTCTCTAGTGTGTATCAGCTTTCTAAGCCTGTCGTGCTCGTGTTGGATGTGACTCGTCAGTTAGTCACCATTAGTGATCCGTTGTCTATGTAGTACACTGACATCCCTCTGCAATGCACTAATCTGGGCCTCCATGGCTTGGCTCCTGCTCTCAAACTGAGCCCATACCTGACGAGCCTTAGTAGCCTCTCGCTCATAAACGCCATCGAGCGAAAGTATCTCCTCTCTCTCGTCAGTAATGAGACCTAAGCTCTCAATAAAGCTCGGTCGTTGAAGCATCCATACTATGCACACAGAGCTCCTGAGCATTCCGCCTCTGAGTAGTAGCAAGATCTGTAACCCTCTCGTTGACCCCCCCACGATGGTCATCACTCTATCCTCAGAATCTCGAATACTAGCAACCACAATATCAACAAATCCATAGTCAACTCTATGAGATAAGGTATGTCCAGTCTGCCTAGCAGCAGCAGCTGATAAACTCTCCCCAACCTCAAACCTAGAAGCAGGAGCAGTAAAATGAGCTCTCTTCTGAAGCGGCATATCCGACTCAGGAATATCATCTTTGTAACTAGTAGATGGTAACAACAGGGGTGGTGATGGTATCTCTGATGGATGGTGGGTGGATGGTGATGCATCTGTCCACTGAATCATAGCTGCTCTATAGCCCACTAATGCCTGCTCATAGGTAAGGCTAGTATGGGTAGGTGGTGATGGTAGTAGTAAGGGTGGAGATGGGATCTGTAGGAGTAGAGATGACCAAGGTGATAATGGAGATGATGGCGGTGATGGAAGTGCTGGTGCAGCAGTATACTCAGCAATGAGTGCCTTAGTAGATGCCGCCATAGGTGGCTCAAGTCTGACAGTCTTTCGTGCCTTACAGAGACCAGTTTGAGCAAATGAAACACAAGTGTAAGGTGATCTAGGTGGTGATGGTGTAGGTGCAACAGAGTCGGCCAAAGCTAGATGCTCCTCCTCCTCATCCTCGTCCTCCTCGAAGGCCTCCTCTGGATCCTCCTCAGCAGGATAATCCATGGGATCCTCCTTAGGGTCCTCATCTGGATCTTCTTCAGGATTGGAGTCAGCAACGTAGCCCGATGATAGGGCTATAAGTAAAGCATCAACAGGTAGAGGCTGATCCTTAATAGGTACCTCATAGTCAAATGGTACCAAGTACTCCAGGTACTCTAGACCAGGTACATAATCTGGTGAAGGTGGGTGCTCGGTACCAGGCACGTAGTCCAAAGATGGTGGTGCCTGTCCTAGAGACCGCGGTGTAGCCTCAGGTGCCTCTGGCTCATCATCAGATACCCACTAAAGTCTCCATGGCTCAGAATCAGAATATACAAACGTGTAGGTAACCGTCGATGATGACATGACTGTTGTAACAATAAAATAAACTTATATAAGTATATTATATAAGACATGTATAGTAATATATATAATATAGTATAAACACGTATATAGATCATGTAAGCAGTCAATACAAACAAATAGTGTATGTCTATGAAAACTTTTGTATGATGCAATGTTTGTGAAAACAGTTATATTCCAAGTAAAAACATTTGACATGGTTATCTATAACTTGGCTCTGATACCAATCTGTAACACCCCCAAATAGGGTCATAACGAAATAAGGGCCTGAGAGTGTTACTTCATAGATCAATAGCACAAGATATGAGAGAACGACCTCTATATAAGTCATTTGAAAAATGATACATTGGATTTAATGAAATTGTTTGTTACAAAAGCTCAAAGCTTAACTTGTTCATCGTTGTAAATGTAAAGATTTTAATACATAACAAATATTTCCCAAATGTAATGCACTCAAATCTTTATGCAATATGACTCCCAAAATGATGACATCCAATGTATCCTTGCCCTTGTGTTGGGAATTGAAGGCTTCTGAAGTTACTACTGTTAGTTTTGGAAGTTAATACTGCTGGTTCAAGATTGTGCTGCTATTGAAGATTAAAGAAAATAGTCTAAGTTATTAGTACTGCTAGCTATAATAGTTAGTGCTGCCAGTACATTGTTAGTACTGTTAGTTAATACTTAGTGCTGTTAGTCTTGTATAGTTAGTACTGCTATTATGATATGCATGAGTTAAATTAGGAATAGATATGCATTATCATTATACGCGTTTTGTAAGCCTATTAGGGTTTCCTTGGTGTGTATAAAATGAACCCTAAGGCATAGATCAACATAGATTAGTCTTTCATAGTTTTTCATAGCTTCAAGGATGTAAATCAAGGGTCAAGCACTAATTTTGTAAACAAACCGCCTATACCCGCAAAGCTACTACTCCTACAATGATATGCGTCTCACAAAACATAACTAGTTCGATATGTTTTCATTTCTAGACGATGTGACAAAATAACCTTTTTAGCACAAAAACACGATTCATCTAGAGCACTGCTACTGTTCATAAAAACTAATCTAGGACAAAAAAATATTTAACAGAGGTACGAGATGTTTGTGACAACTAAACATTACTACCATTTTAATAAATTTATAGAGTAAATTGCATTTTTGGTCCCTGTGGTTTGGCCAAATTGCAGGTTTGGTCTCTATCTTTTTAAAATTGCAGTGAAAGTCTCTATTTTAAAGTTTTGGTTGCATGTTTATCCATAGACCAAAAGTTAATGACTTTTTTTTTTTCATTTTAAATACCTTCGCGGGGACCAAAACCACTATGGCCACTCTGAAACCCCCCCCCAAAAAAAACATTTACCTAATAACTACAGGAACAAACTACCAAGCATAAACAACAACAATTAGCATGTTACAACCTAAAATGCAAAACCAAAAACCTATAACCTAAGGCAAGTAAGAAAGTAGTTAGCCCCAACAACAACAACTACAGCTAAATCTAAAAGTTACCCAACCTAAAACACAAAAGCAACACCCTAATAACCTATGAATTTAGCAAAACCTAAAACACAAAAGCAACACCCCAAAACCTATGAATTTAGCAATTACCCTAAACAACAACAATTAATTCAGGTAAACCTAAAATACAAAATCAACACCCAAAAATCTATGAATTTAGCAAAACCTAAAACACAAAAGCAACACCCCAAAATCGCTGCCACTACATTTGTTTCTATCTTAAATATTATAGTTGTTAACCAAGTTTGAGTCGAGTCGAGACGATTTGATATGTTGTAGTTGGTTATATTGGCATGTATCAAGATGTATGCACTTTAATTTAGTTGTATATTCTGGAATTATGAAGATTTTATATTTTCTGCAAAAACTAAAATCATTTTTTTTAAAAGAAATTCTCACTGAGACCGGTTCTTATATACAAACTGGTCTTTTTACTCTATATAGAGACATGTAGACGCCGGTTGCAGACACCAGTTCTTACTAGCAAACCGGTTTCGATGCTCATATTAGACACCGGTTGTGGAACCGGTTTCTATATGTTTGGGTTATAGAAATACCCCCTCGCCTAGAGTGGTTCCGAAACCACTCTCCATGAGCCATTCTAACCGGTCTCTATGAGACTTTTTGTAGTAGTGAAGAGATAAGAGTTAGAAAGATCAAACCACAACACAAGGATTTATAGTGGTTCGGTTATGAAGCACCTCTTCGCCCTACTCCACTCCTCGAGCACCTAACTCGAGAGTTTTCTTCACAATGTCAACAAACTCCCTTATGGCGGAGAAAATCATACACAACTTTCGCTTATATCAATTTCTGACACTAAGCTAGATGTCGAGTTCTAATCTTAGCTAGAACCAATCTATCACGACTTCACAACTTCTTCACTACTTTCACGACTTCACAACACAACTTCACAACTTCTTCACGCCTTAGTATTCTTCACACCACTACTTCACCAAGCCACTACTATAATCACACCTAACTAACACTACTAGGAAAGATCACCAAGATCCAATTATACTAACAACAATCACCAAGATCTATCTACTACACAACTTTACAAGATTTACAAATGATTTACAAGTTATGATATGGATGCAACAAGATTGCAACAACACACAAAGGTGTAATACTTCTTTACTTGATGGTAGGAAGTATTCTTCTCTTGCACTTGAGGATTTGAGCTTGGATCACATGGAAACAAAGCTTTATGATTAAATGATCAAAGGATTTTAATGAGATGTGTGGGCTGTTTTTTATCAGAAAGAATGAGTGCAAAAGGTGAGAAAATAGTGGGGAATAGTCCAGTATTTATAGGACTTTCTGGAGGAGCGTCTACCTATAGGAGGTCCCCTTAAATAGGTGGCCGATCCCCTTAGAGATAAGGGGGCTGCCCATGTATTTAAGGGGGCAGCCTTAGACTGGGCGCTCCCCAGTTTATCCTTTTGTGTAGGTAGAATTTTATGGAACTTTCTAGCCGTTTTAAGTTTGAAAATTTGAATTTTAAAATGTTTATTTTGAATAAAATATTTTTTTTAATTGTAGAAAATGTTTTGTAATGTTTACAACATTTTAAAAAAGTGTGAGGTTGAACAAAAATTTCCTTTGATCATAAAATGCATTAAGCATTTATTTATTCATACCTTTAACTGATATAATTTTCGAAATGAAAGTTTACTACTAATTACTTGTTTACGTTTAATTTTACACTGAACGTTTTTATATTTTGTGATTATCAAAACATAAAGATGTGAAAAATATTAACAATGTTTTTAGGCATTATTTCTATCAACACAAATGTTGACATTTAGGTTGATGCATAGCCAAAAGGACCAACTATATGTACAACTGCAAAGGTAACGTAAGATACGAGTGGGGTATGGCTTGGCGTAGTTGTAGCATGTTGTAGGAACATGCTGACTCGTGACCGGGTGGATTCGTGTTGTCGTGTGAGTACTATTGTTTCATTGAAAATCTCTTATACACGTATTTAACCAACACGACACCCATACATCTATACACTAATTTTAGTTTTTTTTGCAATTTTCATGGCGACAACAGTAAACCCTAACTAATTTGATCGTCTTCCTTCTATTCTTCTCTTAAATCTTTATAACGTTCGAGTTTTACATCTTAATCTCTGATTTTGTTTGTTTAACTTTAGTTTTATTTAGATTTTAGGATTGAATTTGGTAGATATAGTTGATTTAGGGTTCTTTTACGTTTGTCTTTTTAGGGTTTTGATCCTTATTCCTCCATTAATTACTTCATCTGGTTTATGTTCTTAAGGTTATATTAAAATCGTTTTTAGGTTTCTTTTATTGATCGCAACTAGTTTTGGTTTGGAAATCGATTGTGTCTGCTTAACCTAAATTGACTTTTGTGGGTTTGGGTTGTTTGATCGATCGTGATATCCTAGGTTGTGAGTTGACATGCATGTGTGACTGGTACATACTGATTGGTGTCTTCTGGTGGTGTTCGGTTTAGGTTGTTACTGGTTGGTTTACGAGCTGTTGTAAGTGCGGTACTACTGTTATTGGTCTTTATTAGAAGTTTATGTGTCGGGTATGGAACGGGGGTTTTTGAGTTAGAAAGGGGTGCGGGAGGGAGAGGCGTGAAGGAGAAACAACATGGTTTAGATAATGTTACAAGAACTCTTCATGTTGGCACTGGTTTGGTAAATGAATCTAGGAATGGTGAAAACGATGTTGTTAACGAACATGGGAATGTGGTACTGGAATCATCTTCTAACGTATTGAAGAATTCGGTCGTGAATGAGAATGGTGTTGATAATGTCAATGTGATATCTTGTACGGAGGTTGATTCGGTTATGGCTGGTCATGACAATTTGCATGATGAGAATGCTAGGCAGACACCAAGTAACTTTACTGCTAATCCGAACAAAGGTACTTCTTATGCTAATTTATTTACTGGTTAATCGACTAAGAAAAGTGTGAATTTTTGCACTTTAATCACACCGGTAGGAAACAGGATTGATGTAGATGTCCCGCTGGAGTATATTAGAGTTATTAGCGAACGGTTTGTTAATACGACATATGGTTTCTTTTTGGGAAAGCGGGTGGCTTACCATGTTGTTGCTAACTATGTTAGGAACACTTGGGGTAAATATAGACTCGTTAAATCAATGCTTAACTCGTCTACCGGGTTATTCCTTTTCCAGTTTAGCTCTATGGATGGTTTGGATTCAATGCTTGAAAGTGGGCTGTGTTTTATTCACAATAATCTACTTATTCTGAAAAAGTGGGATCCGGATGTAAACTTATTGAAAGAAGATGTTGTTAATGTTCCGGTCATGGTGTCCCTGTGACGGCGTTTAGTGAGGATGGTTTGAGTGCTATTGCTACTAAACTTGGTACTTCTTTGAAGCTTGATTCTTATACATCTGATATGTGCATCCAATCATGGGGTAGGTCAAGCTATGCTAGAGCAATGATTGAGCTTCGGGCTGATGTGGAATTGAAAGATACTATCGTGGTGGCTATGCTCAAAATTGTTGGGGAGGGATTCTATACGTGTATTATTTGAGTTAAGTATGAGTGGAAACCTCCCAGGTGTGCGTGTTGTAAGGTTTTTGGTCATATTCAGGATGAGTGTTCCAAGAATTTAGGCTCGAATGTGGCGAAAAAATCAAAGATTCCTAGCCAAACTCCTAGAGGTGTCCCGGTTAGTCATAAGATGGGATTTAAACCAGTAAAACAAGTTTATAGACCTGTATCTAAGAAGGATAATGTCAACATTAGTGGTAATAAGAAGAAAGATGTGGAGTCTACAAAAGAGGTTAATAATCTAAACCCATTTGAGGTGCTTAAGTCGGTTAAAATGATGTCGATTTGGGTACAAATGGGTTGTCTTCAAATTTGGCTAGTAACGAGCCCAATTCTAGTGGATCCTTTTTTTGGAATGTGGGATCTAGTAGCATTAGTATTACTCCTATTGTTGATAAAATTGATAAGTTTGAAAAACTAATTATTGATGGAAAAGTTACTCTTATGGATGATGAGGGTAAACCTCTGAAAAAGATTGATTATTCGGGTGATCATGATAGCGAGGATGAAGTTGCTTAAGTTGATAATGAAATGGCAAGTTTTCTAGCTTCAGAGAGGGTTGGTTATGGTACTAATAGTTTGTTGGAACAATGGAGGGAAACTTATGAAAATTTTGATTACGACTACGACTTACACGATGATGATATGTATAAAGGCCAAGAAATTCCTGACAATATACAATCTATATGTGATAATTTGGATATCAAGTTACGAGGTCGCAAGAAGAAATATATTTCTTGAAATTAGTGAGTCTTTTGTAGTCTAGTCATTTTGTGTTTCTTCCTTTAAGGAGGTAGGTTGCCTATGTAATGGACGGAGATGTCGGATTCACCCTCATCCATTGTATTTAACTCCTTTTTAGAAATAAATTTACCGGGGAAACCCTTTACCTAAAAACACACTGATTTCAATTTTCCGTTCTAAAAACGACACATATGACCGATTTTAAAATCCACAATGGCCGTCTCAAAGAGAATACCTAGTAACATATATAAATACGACTATATATGGTATAGGTTTGAAAAAATAAGCAATTTTGATGCTTTTTTAATCAAAAAATGTTACTTTATAAACATAAATTAAGTAATATCACATACCGAATACGCAAAACCAAATATCGACTATGCAAATTTCAAATTCTTCATCTTCCTCTAATCCAAACACATCATCATCCGCAAATTTCATCACCTCAAACACACCAAACACCGACCAACTTCCATCATTCGTTAACTTTCATTAAGTCCCAAACCAATTCGCCGCTAACCTATTTGTCAACTTTACACATGATCAATTCAACCCAGGCAACAACTTCGACAAAAACTATCTCAAACCCAAATTTCCCAACAACAAACACTATATCAACCCTAATTTTTTCAACAAACCCCACAATCCTAATTTTCTCAACAATCCACACAGCCTCAAAAATCTGACGTGGGGCCGTCGTCACAAAAAAAACCCCGTTGCATGACCAAAGCCAAGAAACCTTGGAAACCAATCGTTCGCTTTGGACTCAAACCAAGAAGAGAATTTTGGCTGAGTGTTACCTACAAGTATCCGAAGATCCGAAAGTCGAGAACGACCAAAACAAGGACACGTTTTGACATAAGGTTCTCGACCTATACAATGCGCAAGCCCGACAACATGATTTAAAAGAGTGTAACAAGGACATGTTGATGGGAAAGTGGACGCCGAGAAGCATCGAAGCTTAACTCGCTTGTCGAACAAACCAATGCTCAAGACAAGAACATGCTAAACAAAGTGCCAAGAATAGGAAGAAAAGGGACCGGAAACAGTGGCGGAGCATCACTAAATATTTAGGGAGGGCCATCGGTGAAATACTTATATAATAGAGGGTCAAAACCTAAACTATAAATTTTTTACACAAAAAAAGGCATAAAAAATACACTAACTCAAGATGTTTTAAGAGGGTCACCACCCTCTTTAGTCTCTATGTAGCTCCGCCCTGGACCAGAAGAAGATGGAAAAAAAGATGCTCAAAGAAGCGGAAGCAGCAGAAACCATCAGTTGTAGCTAGTTTTCCTTGATGAAGTCTTTTAATTGCTTACTATCTCTTAATGTTTATAATTATTACAAGGTTTTTAACTCGCGCTTCGCTACGGAGCGCGGGTTTGACTGTCATTCATGTTAGACAGAGTTGCACATTTGGTAAACATGTGCATCAGATAAAGAGTATAACAAAAGCCAAAATATGTGGCTGTAACAAAGTAGTAGTATGCAGCCCACAATGAACATGTAAACATGGACGCTTGCTAATAATTATTGCAGTCTAGTAAATCCAGTTAAAATTGTTGAGGTCCTTTAAATTACATGAAGGCATTTACAGTTGCTACAAAAAGTCCCCTGATGTAGCAAAATAGTGCTCCAAGAGGATTTGATCACCTTGTGTGTGTTTTGTGGTGTGTTTTCTGCACTCTCATATATGGTTCCTCTTTGGTCGGTCCCTTGTGTGAATTAAAGTGTTCAGCTAGAGTGATCATAATCTCTACTGTTACACCTCGGGCATACAGCTCTTCTCATAGGTCTCTTTACTCCCGATACACCAAGCGAGTATGTTGTTGCCTGCATGAAGAAAAATAAATTAAAATTCTGAAAAAGAGAAACGCCTTACTAAAGCCTTTTTTAATCCTCAATTGTGTTTAAACAACTCAACGTTGGCCGTTTGTGCTTTTATTACAGGAGACATCTAACTATTTCAAACCTCTGTTAAAGATATATAATTTGCTTATATCAAACGTTTCATGACTTTAAAAGAAGCCTCAAATAACTCAAATAGCTTAAACTTAAAAACCAAAAAAATAATTGTAACATCTTTATCAGAAAGGGAAATTCTGAACTTCTTAATGTGGGCTGAACATATATGAAACACAAACTTTCACTTCCCCCCTAAAAGTAAAACAATAAGTTCTTCAGTAAATTCGAGCTCCTGAAATGCACTCTTCGCACTCTTCTTCAGCCAACAGCTTCTCCAAATTCTCAACTATACCATATCTCTTAAAGGCTTAATTAGAATTTCGGTTGATACTACCCACAATACGAAATTACCTTCACCCCTTAGGAATTCCCTTGCAACAACGTATTGTGACGGTTCTTGGCTGCAAGCACCAAAAAATGAAGAAACGAACCTGCAAAAGATAAGAAACGTCTCATTTTTAAGTAAAAAATTACAACTACATTAAATCGTTCTTGTTGATCTTACTATGAAATAAATTGATTTATAAATGTTTGATAAAAAGAATATGCTACTGAAATATAAAACAGTTTTTAACATGATACTAAATGATTTTTCAATTTTTATAAATGTCCTATAATGTAGATTATGCCTTTAGATATGTAAAATTATAAGCAACTTATGTATTATAAGTTTGTTGTAATATAATACGTTTCTCAAAAGTTTCTTCATAAAGTGTTACTTCACGGGCATTACTTGATTGAAACCATGCAACGTATTTATGCTCAGAAAACATTTTTAACAAAAGAGGTAATCAACAAACTTGGACAGAATGCAATGCCTAAGATAATATGCAGCAGCATGGACAACACAGGTATATAATGAGCTGGTAGGACAACGAATCTTAATATAACCATTCAGAAAATTTTGTGGATTTGAGTATAGTTCAAAAGACTTTTAACCCGTTTAACCCAATTGAAGCATTAGAGAAAAAATATAACCCAGATCATCCCTATTATTAGTGAATGGATAAGAACTGTCACCTTTAAAAGCATGACATACATCTAAAGGTGAAAGCATGGGTGTCTAAATGTGCTAAACTGATTACTGAGATAAGTATACATTATCCATTTAGAGAAAAGGTGTGTCTAGTCAACCCAACCTGATATGTACAAAAACTACTCTTTTAACCTGTCACCCTAGATGCCCATTTTGGACACCTAAATAATACAACTGATTGTTCACTTACTTGTGATTCCGATATTGCTGGTCCAAGGGGGACTTCATTTCCATATACTTTTTTAGCAGCAGGGCATCGGGGCATTACTTACCTCCCTCTAAAATCTTACGATGAAATACAATATCAGATTCGATAAGCGAAGGTTGACACAATAAGATACGCAATACACGTGATTGTGTTTTATCAATACTCGCATTTTAACAAAAAAATAAGATAACTTGTCAATCTAAAAATGCTTTTTCATAAATATTATAAATATATTCAGTTTGTGAAACCACATTTACAACATATTTTGCCATCTTATGGACACCATTCTGTCACAAACTTATTGACACGCCCCATATGTTTTCTTGGTTAAAATGATTTCCATAAACTTCCATCTTTTTATTGACGTGTAATCAGATATCTATCTTTTTTACCAGTTCATTTTATATATAAGTATACATAAAAGTACCCCATTTATGATGTGTAAGCTACATGTAAAAAGTTTTCATAATATAGTATTCTAATGCTTGCTTTAGGGGGTGTTGGCACCAACCATAAAACCTTACCTTTATTCAAACAGGTTACTAACTTGACTGAATTCTTCGCATTTATACTCATACAATGGATTTTAGCTAATATTAACGCAGTATTACAACTCATAGTTCATAATATAAACAGATTCAGACTCATTACTAACTCAGTTTCAGAGAAGTGTCTAGAGAAATGTTAATGTGCAATGTTAGTGGCTCTAATCTCTATCGGAATTTGATATCATCGTCTCAAACAAAAATTGCCCCTAAAATTAGTTTTCACCATCCATTCTTTTGACCGAGTTTCAATTGTTTAATCTAGAAACCACAATCATATAGGTCAAAATAAGCTTACATAGAACATAATAAATAAGAGCGAAGAATAAATTGTTGCTCACATTGCTTCTGCAAAATCAGTAGTAGTATTCTGTAATTCCTTGAATGAACCTTCTCTATCATATCCCTCGTCAAGAAGGATCCCTTGTGAGCGACTCACTTTGACTTCTGTGAATTTGTTAAATAAAGGAGATACCGCAGCCGTAATTATCTCTTCATTCACTTCGATGAACGAACCTTCCGCCTATGAAGCATACACCTTTATGGTACTGTAAAGTGTAAAGAAAAAAGGTTTCAGCATGTTATGAATGGGTGCTGAAATTGCAGGCCCTATAGTGATATGATAGCGCATCAGGCTAAATGTTCTTTATAATATGTGAAATGGTAACTTTCATGCAATACTAACTTAGTAACTTGAATGGAAGCAAAATTTCTAAGAAAATGCAAAGAAATTACCTGATACTTATAATTACAGCTCCTTTGGGCCGTCTAAGCTTTTCGATATATACTTGGCGCATAGCAGAGCCTCTGCGATCGACCACTATACATAAGACCAGGATGTGTATCTTGAGTAGTTTATCACGGATGTAAAAAAATTGCAACCAATTCGCCCACCTAGTCCCAACTAATATGCAGACCTTCCAATCGAAAAATGCTCAGGAAAAGACGAATTATGCATGAACCTTCTATATATTGAAGGACGTGTTTCGAGGTTAGCTGCTAGCAATTAAGGAACTCCTTATTGCCTAAACTCTAGCAGTAAAGTCCGTGAAAGGGGCCACCAAAAGCGGGATCCTCCTTCGCCCAACAAACCGCTGTCGAATCCCATGATAACATCCTCATACAACTGCTAACTTCATCTTTGATAACTCAGCCATAGCCTAGTATCCCACCTTCCTTCCAGCAACAATCGCGTCCCCTTCTTCAACAGTCTAACATTACTCAAAACCACAATCACTTCATCAACTACATTGGTTATTCAGTGACTCACTCACAGCCAGATGTCTAAATTACCTTCGATAACAATAATAAAATAGATGCGGTAGTAGCACAAAAACATCTGAGTGTCGGCTCATTTGTTGCTCAGATTGGCATTTTTTGGAATTAGAAAAAAGATAAAATATATTCGTGATTAGCAGCCCGTGATTAGCAACTCGTACTCACTGATAAATCATTGCGTTTTTCCAAGGAGTATACTTGGCTTTGCACCGATCTTGGTATTTGTAAAATAGTAAATGCCAAAAAAAGAATCCAATCTTCAATTCTGGTTGAACTTCTCGGCTACAGATTATCATAAAATGTTCCAAGAGTTCCTCAATTGTCGTCTTACCTTTCTTGTCGTTGTAGTCATCACTCGTCGTCAGCAAATTTCAACTTGGTGGGCAGCAACGTCATTCTTAAAAGTCTTCCGGTAATGAACCTGGCTAAAGAAATTTATCAAAAGATTCTTGTTAACTAAAGATTTTATAATTATCAAGTTTAGATAATGTCAAACACTTTAAGATAAAACTTTTACAACTTTATCAAATCATCCTTTCACAATTTGCACCATGAAATAGAAAAGCAACAAGAAACCACCTTGGTTTGGGAAGCTTTTAACCATCTCTTCTACGTCCTAACACCATATCAGCCCCCACTTCATCCCATAAAACTAACCCATTTCAAGCCCCCGTTCAGCGTCGAGGACACCACATTTCAGCCACCACTTATAGCCCGGGAAACGGAACATTTCAGCCCCCGTTTCGGCGGTCCAAACACTCACCAATTTCAACCCCACTTAATCACCCGTAACCATCTTTCAGTCCCTAAACCGCATTCCTTTCAGCCCCCGTTTCAGCGTTCGAAACAACCCCCAATTAAGCCACCTTCTTCCATACCCTTAATTGCACCCTTAACTGATGTTGGCGCCGCCGGGGGGCGGGGGGCGTGGGGGCGGATATAAATTTAACGTAGTCTTGACGGGGCGGGGATAAATATCTCCTTAACTGATTGCTTTTGCACGTAATTAATAAGAGTTTATCTGATTGTATAAATTACACAAAAAAAGTCCATTTCGCAAAAATATCAATGTTCTTATACTTGCTAGTTGCAGGGCATTCTATTTCTTTTTACTTATGTTTTCTGATATATTCTAGTTTTCTTTAAAAGAGACAAAAAGGTATTACCTACTGTTAATTTTGTATTGTGCAGGGATGTTGAATCATTGGATCCTGAGACACTTTCCAACACCTCGATCTTCTGCCTTTGTCCTACAGAGCACCAAAATGGTTAAGAGAGTACCACTGTTAAAGAGAGTCCAAACAGGGAGATCAAAAATGGACCAAAAATTTTATTCAAGAGAACAATTTTAATATGCACCTATTTATATTCGAATGATGTGTATCATCAGCAGGTTCTTCTGGTTCAGGAGAGGCATCAGATGTGGATTCCAACTCTGTAGCCAGAAAAGTGGCAAAATAAGTCGAGCCACATCTGTGCACTTCACATCCTGAAATACATATCCCTGCAAGCAGAAAAATGAAAGGGGGTTATAAGACCTTAATTATTTAATCCGGATAGATGATGACCCAAATACACTAATACTAAAACCCATTAATCATCAATTTTTCATATCTAAAATACTGCCAATAATAAGGCAGATTTTAATTCAAGAATAAGAATCCCAAAACGCGCCAATTATAAAACTGATGTTTCATTATTAAAAGCCATATACCGTAACTATTAGTAGGATACTAAATTGAAAACATGAAATTGTTACCTCTATTCTTTTCGGTATGTTGCAATCACCTGGTTCACTTGTGAATCTGGCATGACTACGTGAATGTCCTGCATTCAGGTGACTCGTGCGCCTCTTTTCCTTATTGTTGTTTGAGAAGGTTACAATCTCAGGTCTAATAGTACAGTTTATAAGGTCCAAACACAAATAGGAGTGGTTTACTGTTGGTAGAGACAGTTGGCAACTGACAGCACGTTTTGACAGCACGTTTTGCGCCTGAGAACACAAAAGATGCAGGATGTTGATGTCAGGCCTTAAAGCATGGTATAGTGTAACTCGTAAGTAGTCACTATCTGAGTCGATCGTTAAAAAGCTATAAACTATTAATGTTAATGAAATGTATATACCTGTGGTGGAGTCACATAGTTTGATTGAAGTCTAGGCATTTTTCATTTCCCTTAATAGCGGCCAAATACTTAGTTACAGGGTAATATAGGACTCCGTTTCAGGTTATGTGACAGGCTCTCGAAACCGACGTGCAGTGTCGGAGGTGTTGTTCAGGTGTGAAGGTTGTTGTTGAGCACTTGTACTGTTCAAAAAAGGTAAAAAATAAAGTGAAGCGTAAAAAGTGGGGTTCAATTCATTAGGAGTCCGTAATGTTACCTATTGAACTACAAAGTCAGTGAAGCGCATACTTTCTAAGAAGCAAAAAGCGGACTGTTGTTATTGCTGGGTAAATTAGTAACTCGATCGAACATTCTAGTAGTAGTCACGCTGGTTCTAGCTGCCATGTCATGGTGTGTAACAACATCAGCAGTCCGAAGAGCGCGCGCAACTACTGTTGGTAAACTGCTAGGATAGACAGAGCCACTTGATTCAGCCCCAAACACCCCTTAAAAATCATAAGTATCCTCTAGTATTGACATTCACCTCAGGTTCTGGCCCGGTTTTCAACAACACACTTTGTTTGGCATCATTCTGAACCTGCACATGTTACGCATTTTAATGGCTGAAAATGTGACCTGCAAGTTCAGGCATAGATTTTGGCATTTCAGGAACCGTTAATGCAATTTTAGAATCCGAAAAGTAATGAGATGTAAACAAAAAAGGTTACCTGTCCATGCGATATTTCATTGCCACACTTGTTGAGGCTTATAAGCTTCGTTTGCAATCTTTGTTTCGAGTTCTCTCCACAAAGGATTGATTGAGGTTTGCAAATCTTATAATTGCATAATCCTCGTCTACTACTGAACCGGGGACTGTTATGCTTAGTGCCTAAAGAAAATAAGGAAATAATTAAAAAAACTTTTACAACATCTGTTGACAACCAAAGCATACACTTCCTCAATTTAGTTAAAACTATAACAATGACTAATTTTTTTACAAAAAGAGATCCCGAAAATCGTTAATACTAACACGTGTTTATAAAGATTTGCAAATTTTCATGAGCAACCCAACCCTTTTGAACCTTAATTATCCAATTCACACATTTTGCAACATGTAAGTTTGTAAATAAAAAAATAGGGGAATTTCAACCCGCTTGTACAACTGTGAATCGATATATCTGCTATAAATCAATTTTTTATAAGGTAACTATTAGCAACTAAAAATATAAAAATGCCTCATAACTGTAATTAAAATCATTCTTTTGCCTTTTTTTTTTCCCAAGCAAAAATATACCCAATAAAAATCAGCATCAAAACAGTCGAACAAACACCTTTTTAATAACCTTTTTCGCAGCAAAAATCCCTAAAACAAAACGTATTACGAAAATGACGTTGTAGCCAGACAAAATCTTAAAACCCTTGTAATACGTGACTGTCCTATAACATATCAGCTCTATTGTGGTTGACCATCACATTTCAAATTGCATTATTTCTAAAAGCAAATTGTTATATGATATCAAGTTGCATGTACAACTCACCTTTTAATGTCCATCTTCCGGGAGCTGCACCACATGCTTCACCACACTTTTTTTAGTGTTTTCGATTGATATGTCAGGTCTGTTGAAAAGTGTTTTTGGTGTTAAGAATCTTTCCATGGGAAAATGAAATTATAACCACAGGTTAATAGATGAATCTCACCTAATTTTTTGTCTGACATTTTTGATGAACCTATGCAATCGTTCCGGTTTGGCTGCGTTGAAGAAGCCTTGATTACATTCTCCTGATTATATCACCTATATAAACACAAAGTTGTAACTTGACTACTTTTAACTCAAACATTTCATCAAACACATTATATGCTGCTTTAACTGGTTTATACATGAAGACACCAAAAACCAATGGATCCAAACTTTAATAATAATCCGATTCACCAATATAGTAAAATTAGTCTTAAAAACCAACATCAAATTTAGTCATCTTTATTTAAAATGTCATCATTGAACTAAACAATAAAAGATACTACTTGTTTCAAATTAAAAATCCCAAACTTTATCTTTATCTTCTTCTTCCCCCTCCTCCAATTCCACCACCGTAGTTGTCGGAGGAGTTCGCCGGATCATGCTTAGCCCGACAGAACGATTTAGGGATATATAAATATTTATTGATTTGGGGATTCGGTGGAAGATAAGAAGGAAGATATGTGGGATTTTAGAGAGAGAGAATGGGAATTTCGCTAGTATAGAACTGAGTGGGAGGGAGATGTGCGAAGGAGGAAGAAACACGTAGCAAAAAAGTAGGGCACGTAGGGTTGGCATGGTCGGGGTTATATTAACCCTGCAAGCAATCCGGGTCGGGGCGGAGTAAATGCATTTATGAGAGCCTCGGGGAGGCAATCTCACTCTTTAATTATAGAGTATAACTAGTATTATCCTAGTTTAATTTGCGTTTGTTTTCTTGTTGTTTCTTTACTATTACTAATTAAACAAACATACGTCTAGAACAATCAATAAAGTAAATATAAAACTTGTGATGTATTTGGCAACAAACACTTTTATAAAACAAACAGCCGATGACGGTTGACAAATACGTACGGCTAAACCTACCAAACATACCGTTAACTTAAGGAGACCAGATTTAAAACCATTTGCATAACACAAACACTGAAGCTGAAAATGAAACTTGGGCTATGTAACTAATTAGGTGGAAAATTTCAATTACAGGCTTAATGAAGTGGAAAATTAGTATCTTAAACTCGTAACTTGGATGAGTGGGTTTCCACATTGAAGTGTTGAACAAAGCTTGAGCAGTTGAGCTATACATAGACCAGTTAAACTAACTGAACGTACGTTTAAAAAAATTGATAAGATTTAATATTACTACGTATGAAATGAGTTATGAATCACATGTATGCGCATGTCCTTAGTTATACACAGATCATATAATTGGTGAGATAACGAGAAGTATTTTTTGAATCACTTGCGCCAACGATTCAAGGTGCCATATAAAATACTTGTTCTTCGATATCATGACATATATAGCATTACACCTCAAAAAGTCCATTTGTGTAACAGCAATGAAAATCAGCAAACTCTACTTTTGTTTATTAATAACAAGTATTTACAGATGACCCTTATTTTAGTTATGAATAGCACATTCATCTTTATTATCACCAATATAATAGACACAAAGCTGAAAAAACCATAAACAACTTATAAACATCAATGACAATAATGACCAAACCAAGAATGCTTATAACCTCCCTCATAACCTTGATGGTCACCTTCATCTCTACTATGAATCCACCATAACATGTTACTTAGTGAATTCCCATCATCATGTCCTTTTAAACTTCTAATCTTTTCAAGAGCAATATCTTTGTCATAAACACCTTCTAATGCATACACAAACCCTTTCCACCCTTCACCAACACCTTCCCTTCCTAACGCTGGCATAGACCAATTCACAAGCTGCTTCACAAACTCGACATCTGAAAACAAAACCTCAGTGATTGGTAGTAATGGTAGCACTTGAATCCCAAGCCTGCATTCTTTCCAATCCGGGGGTGCAAACCATAAACCGCTGTCTCTTTTATTCGCCCACAAAACTCCGACAACTCGGTTTTGGCTTGTGAAGTCTTTAGGATATAAAACGTCATCTTCTTTTACATGCCACCATGTTTGAGCTGCATGAATCTCCATGGCTAAAATTAATGAACCAATTGCAACAAGGTGTGTATCACCATACGCTAACCCCATTAACGCGGCTGAATAATACGCGTTCACTGCTTCACTTGTGCTTTCTTGGTTCCTTCCATCCGCGAATTCTGTCAACCCTCCAGCCCATGAATGTAACTTCCATAAATCAAAGCAACGTAAACGAGTATACTTTGTGTTTGGACCTCTACCTAGAGTCATGAAATCAGCCATTAACGAGTATGCTTGAGGTTTGTATTTTCGTCCCCAAATGGGGTCTAGTTTTGCAAGAACGGCGATCCCATAAAGAAAGTAACCAATGTGGTAATGGTGATCATTGTATATCCCAAACCCGAAATCAGCACCTGAGTCTTGAGAACCTTGTTTTGTTATAATTCCACCCCATGATTTATCATACAAAAAACCATTTCCACTAAATGTTCCATCTAACCATGGTTCAATTGTGTCCTTCAAGTACTTCTGAATCTTAGGCATCACATCAAGGTAACCAATTTCTTCAGCGATCAATGCTAATCTAGCTGCTCTTGCCACTAATTTCCCATAAAAGTACGAAGATGTTGTCGATATTGAAGTCGAATCCAAACCTTCAACATCTTTTACAAGAGCTTTAACAATTTCAGGGTATGATTCTTCTTTGATCCCTTTTACAGAATGCCAAGTTACTGAAACCGGGTTGGTGTTTAAGACCCACGAATCTCCAATAACGCCCACGAGTTCACCATCAATGCTATTATATCTAAATTCATCAAGTATCAAAGGCGAAGTATGATCAAGAAGACGAAGATGTAGAGGGTTTGCTAACATTAGCAAATTCCCCCAACCTTTCTTGTCCCATTTGTATTCAACACAATATGGTGCACCAAACACAGCATCACCCGATACTGGATAGCAAGAACTATACTCGTTAAGAACTTGTTCAAGTTTCGTGTCAGAATTTGGAACCAATGCAATACGTATGATACCCGAAAATGGTAAAGATGTGATATTTGACATCTCGTACGTCAAATCAATCGATGAAGATGAATACAACACCCATGTTTGACCATTATTGAGATTAAATTTGTACCTTGTTTTTGAAGAATTTGGTGTAAAGTCAAGAATTGCATGAATAGTTGAAATAGAAAGTGCAACTTCATGCAATACGTGACATGTTACAAACGGACAGCCTCTAACAAGATAAAATCTCAGGTTTGGTAAATCCAACGTGACACTTAGATCATTAAACGAAGATATGACGTGGGCTTGTTTCGGATCATGGTTATCTATGGCCGAGATGGTGATATCTGCGTTAAAGATTTGATATGTGAATGGGGCGGAAGTGAATAAAGATGGGTATGAAATAGAAAGTGATGAGGGTGACGATTTGATCAAATAAGGGTGGATGTATTCGGCTTGATCACCTTTTTTTAGGACAAAGTTTTGGAAGAACGAGTTTGTGGGAAGAGGGGATGTGAGGAGGTTCGGGGTGAAATAGGTGGAAGGATCGGGGATAACGGTGGATTGAGCTTCAGGGAACGTGAACGGGTGTGTGGGACGGCGAATCATGGTGGCGGGTGATGGTTCTGGTGGTGGAGATTGAGGTGGTGATGGTGGTTTTATAGATGGTTTCCTTGGAGGTTTTTTGAAGGGTTTGGTGATGATTCTCTCGACTCTTCTTCTTATTTTCTTTAACACCATCTTGAAAGGGATTGAAGTAATGATTATAATGTTGTTAATTGTAAGAGTTACTTTGAAGAGATATAATAGGCCAAAATGTAAGTTAATTACTAGTAATTGCTAGACTAGATGTAAAGATTAAGTTTCTAAAGAACAGGTAGACTATTTCTTAGATTAAAATGATTACGTAGATGCACATCACTTGTAGAGTATAACAGAAAGAAAGATAAGGAAATTTTGGCTAACTTGACATGACATGAATGCCTCAAAAACGCCACGAGTCGATCCAATATAGTAACTATCTTATCTAAACTTTGAACGAGCGGGCCGATTTGAAATTAAGAGAAGCTAATAATAATGTTCATGACAACTTGTGATGGGAGAGATGGATTAGAAGTGAAGAGGGGGAGATGTTTTGTTTTTTGAATAAAGGAATGATGTTGATTATGACAAGGATTTGAAGGTACTTCTAGTAGTGAATTAAAGGAGATCGAATAAAATTGGATATCTGAAGGAAGGCATAATCAAAAGTGTGGGGTCTTTTATGTGCTTTGATGGTGTGTCAAGCAAAATAAAGAAGAATCTCTATTAAATAACTTGGATCATAGGAAATCTTGCCTTCAGTCTAGGAAATTCTCATTTATAAACTTTGCCTTTGCCTTTAGTATATGTCCATGAGCCCACGTACCAACCATGTAGGGTTTCTCACATCTCACCCTGCCAACTCGCAACGACAACAGGCTCCCATACGGCCATACCACATGTTCTTGGTAAATCGTTCATGTCAACCCTGCCAACTTGAAACGACTATAGGCTCGCCATTCTACATGTACTTACTAAATCGTTCATGTCAGCCCTGCCAACTCGCATTCAACAATGTTCTTAGTAAATTTGTACAATTGTAGAATAGGAATATCAAATCTCTTATAAAAACTGATGACACCTAGTTTATGATTAAGGTTATTAAAAGCAAATGGGTCTTCGCAAATTTACGACCTCACGAGTTTCTTTATCATGAAGATCAACAAAGTATTGATTATGTGATTCTAACTTTTTGTTAATTTTATTTTAAAGGTAGTTAATCTCAATAATAAAAACTAACGAGATGCTAGAAATCACAATACACGAAAGTAAACCGAATGAAAGCAGTACCAAACGTGAAACAATTAGCGCCCATAAGCTAAAAAAGTATAATCGCTAAACTTGTAGAATGAGAACCCTTTAAGGAAAGAAAACATCCTCGCAAAAGTATAAAACAACTTCAATCATGCCTAAGAGACTTCGGTATCATAACGCCGTAGGGGTCAATTTCAACGCCGTGCCCAGCGTTATGATACCGGTGTTTCACAAATCACCATGGCGATGGTGGCCGCGTTGACACCACTACGCCCCAACGCTTACGTTTCTTAAAAAAAATTACAATTTACCCCCTCTAACGTTAAAAAACGGCTAGTTTTCAATTATTATTTTTTTCAATACCCTTATATATATTAACCAAACTCAATCATTTTTCATACACAAAAAACACAAACACTCTCTACACACAAAAATAAATCCATTTTTCTCAATGAATCAAAATAACAATGATGATGAAGAACGTCAACGCACCGTTTTCGAAATCGATGAAGAAACCGACGTTTACTTTTTGGAGCAAGCGTACGCGTATCACCAACTATTGGTTGCAGAAGAAAATCGTCCACGAATTACCCGGAACCCAATCAATCGTGACCGAGAGGGGGCGGAAGAACGATTGATGGCCGATTATTTCAATGATCATTGCAGGTATCCCTTATATTATTTTCGTAGAAGATACCGTATGCGCCGAAAACTATTTTTGAAAATAGTGAAAGGCATTAGCACTTATGATGGAGGCCCAAGTATTGAAGAACGGGCTGACTTGTTTTTAGAAGCCCAAGATCGTGTGAAGAAAATGGCTTCAGTAAAACAGCCATAACTTTTGATCCGTAAGTCCGTTTCAGGCCCGTGACCACTCAAATCGAAGGAAAAAACGAGGCGGACCCAAAAACCTCGTTTACTATGAGTTATTTACATTTTTCTGTTTTTTATTTTTTGTTGGACTTGTTTTTGTTCTAGCTCACGGCCCATCTGTCTTTTTAGGCTCGTTTCAGTTTTGTGAGCCTATTTAAACAATCTGCTGTAACCCTAGCCAGTCAGTTATCAGTTTTAATAAAAATAAATCATTGGCCGCTGTTTGCCAAGAATTTTTACCCTAATAATCAGTATTCAATCGAATCAACGATTGTTGGAAGAATTGTTTCTGGTATTCGTAGAATCAACAGATCCAATTTGTTATCTTGTTTTATACACTACATCAACTTATGAGGCCGATCCTCTTCCCGATCATTTTAATTTTTTTAGAGTTCGACCCGATGCTACGGGTCGAATGAGTCTATGTTATTATAAATGCACCGCGTCGAACAACGTCCAATTGGGCATACGTCAACCAAGCACCTATGCATTTGATGAATATTTGCAAATGAGTGAGCGTACTGCACGTGAGTGTCTATTTCATTTTAATAAGTGCATTATTTCTTTGTACATGGCCGAGTATTTAAGAAAGCTAACGTTGGAAGATGTTGAAAACATATATAATAAACATCTTACGACTCATGGTTTTCCCGGAATGCTTGGAAGCATTGATTGTATGCACTGGGAATGGAAAAATTGCCATTCATAGGGAATGGCATCGGACAATATGGGTGGGGGAAGGGTCTGAGGGAGTAAGAAAAATACCCAACTATATAAAGCTTGAAGTTGTTGCTTCGCAAAATGTGTGGAATTGGTCATGTTTTTTTGTGGTAGCAGGGGCAAATAACATAGTAAATGTTTTAATAAATCTCTGTTAATGATGACCTTCTTATGACAAAGCCCATGTAGCTCCCTAATTTGGGAAACTGGTGTTGAGTTTGAAAAGGGGTATTACTTAGCCGATGGTATTTACCCACAATGGGCGACTTTCGTGAAATCTTTTACGGTTGCAAATGACGTGAAACATGCTTACTTTAAAAAGCGTCAAGAAGGTGCACGGAAAGATGTCGAACATGATTTTGGTGTTCTCCAAGGACCTTAGGGAATAATACAACAACCAGCATATCAATACCATGTCAACACCATTTGTCGAATCATGTATTCTTGCATCATAATGCATAACATGATTTTAAAAGATCAGAAGATGGCGGTTTTTGACTGGAACGATTTGTACGCTAATCCGTCAAGAAATATGCAGCGTACATGGATTGAAAGGTGTGAAACTCAACGTCGAAAACATAAAGAAATACGAGACCGAGAAATGCATCTTAGTCTTCAACAAAACCTTATGGAGCATATTTGGCAAGAAGTTGAACACGAAGATGAAGACATTTAGTCGCCGGGGCGTATGATTTTTTTTGTATTTTTTTGTTTCCATATGTTTTTTTAATTCCGTATGTTTTTTAATTCCGTATGTTTTTTTAAAAATATAGTAATGTGTAATATTGTTTAATGAAATATTTTATTTGTTTAAGGGGGTGTTATGAAAAATTAAAAGTGGGGCTCAAAAAGTGGTGTTAAAGTGGTGTTATGGTTACCTGGGTTTTTTTGGTGTTGGTGTTATGGTGTTAAAGCTGACGTGACACCCAAAAAATAGTGTTACGGTGTTATGACACCTGGGGCTTTAAAAATTTAAACACGTTGATTAATGCGATACGTACCATGAAGTACTCTTTCAATGAAATAATTAATAAGCATTTCTCTTAAACACCTCCGGAAACTGTTGATATTAACTAAATATGCTTATGTCCGAGTGTATGAACTGAGGTATATACAAGGTTGTAAATAGCGTGAGGCGTGGCGTGACGGCATTGTCAAGCCTCAAGCCTTAGAAGCTATGATGAAGCTACGGCGTTTTTAAAACGTGATACATAGCGGCACAAAATATTTATAGATTTATATATTTATATCATAATATTTCATATATATAACGAGTTTACAAAAGTGCTATACATAAGAAATAAAGTCACAAAACTAAACTATTTAATTTTCTCCATTTCTTAAATACTTGTAAATGAGCTCAAGTCTTAAATACTTGTAAAATAAGCGCAAGTCCAGTAAATCTCATAAAAGCAACAAAAAAGGCACCACGCCATGCGCTATAGCGTGCTATATCACGCCTTATTGCACGTCACGCCTTACGACGACGCCTTGGTCTATTTCGTAACGTGAAGGCCACACATCGCGCTTTAGCGTCGTCATAGCGCCGCTATAACGCGCCTTTTAGAACCCTGAGTATATATGATATATGATAAACAATATAATTCACATATAGATTAAAACCCAACTTAAAATATTGACTTTACACATTATTTAAGCGTGTTATCTTTGTCAAATATATATCATTATCACTAGTTTTAATGCTTGTGCACACACGAGTCTTAGACATTTTTTTTAAATATGTCTATAATTTTTATTTTTTCCTGATATATATGTTATGCTATAGAGTATTATCGAAATTATATGAAGAGAATAGATTCATTAAATCTGTTTTATATTATATTTGAAACATTGACCTCATTTAGAAGACTTGTTGATGTGCTGTCGTTGTATGGTATATTTTAGATGATTCAAGTTTTAAATTTATATTTTGCCGACTAAACAAAAAACAACACTTTAACGGGCAGTGTACCCAATCAGTAGTAGTTTCGTAGTAAGTAGGGTGTCGAACACTTGAAGCGAGGTTAAAACTATCAATTTAATTAATATCTTAGTTATTTAATCTATGTTAATTCTATTTTATTCTAAACATATGTTAAACCTATGTCAGTCTAAATCCAAATTCTAACGGGAAAAAGGGGTTTCTAGCCTGAGAGACTGGCATGGTTTGGTTGGTGTCTATAATCAATTAAATGCACTTTTTAAAACATCATCTTAACCATAAAGAAAATAAATTCGTGTATGTATGTATATGATTTCATTTTATAAACTTCATAAAATAAACCTAGGTGATGATTTAACTATACACAATTATATAAAACATGAAATTAACATATTGAAAAGATTAGGGTTCTTAGAAGACCTTAATATGAAGTATGAGTGATGATAAATACACAAGCATGACCTAGTGTATAACCATAAATTACTTCTACATAACCCTAACTTTTTGCCAAGAAAACCCTTATTTATTCTTGCTTGCAAAACCCCTTTAATTACCAAACCAAGCTTCCAAGACACCTTGTATATGATTAACAATAACCCTTGAACACTTGTACTAGCTTAGAAATCAAAAATACAAAGTATATGTGTGTGGGGAGAGTGAGCCGTGGGTATAAGTGAGCAAGAGAGTGTCTTTGTGTTTGATTTTGCTTGAAAGAGTTAAGTGTGTGTATACTTCCACTTTTTAGTTCCTATTTATAGCTAAACATGTAAGAATACCATTCTAGTGAAACCAACAAATGGTTTTTGGTGTTGTGTTTATGGTGTCCGATTATGGAGACAAATAGGGTAAGGGATATGTATTTTTTTTATATTACTTAGGTCTTGTAAGAGTATGGCATGGATTGCTTTTGTGTAAGAATGATATGACAAGCCTTATGCATGCTTGACTTGTCCCCTTTCCTTCCTTTGCTACTAGACGTGAATATGAACACAAAGGAAGACAAAAGATGGTTAAAAGTGGTGGTTTGATCCATTGGTTAACAACAATGATTGTTTATTCAAGTTAGTGAAGGTTTGTTGGATTTAATTTCAAGTGTTGTGTGCATATAAGTGTAAATTCGGCTAGGGGCTGATTTTGGACAAGATTTTATAACGTTTTTGAGCATTATGGGTATTAGTAGATATTTGTTGAAGTGTAGGTGGATTTATGGTTTGCCATGCATGCAAAAGTGTAGTTTTATTGCGTTACGTAAACGTTTTACGTAACCAATAAAAATAAAAAGCGTAAAGTTATAAATTATCATCCTAATAACTTTATAACACTTACTTGACGTAAACATTTATTAGTTTTGATGTCCGTTAACGTTATAATGATTATTTTTTAGTTTAGTGATTTAACTCTACGCCGATTTAATTTAAAAGCGAATAAATACGCGCCGGTAAAGCTTAAAAATAAATAATATAATAAATGAAGTCGTAAATGACCTGAAAATGTGAAATGTTACAGGGAAGAAGACAACATCGAAGACATCGTAGTTGTGGCTAATGATCTTTGTTCTTCATTGACCCAAATTACTTTAAATGTTGAATTTGAAGAAGACATCAATACAAAATCACACGAGTTGATGTCGTTTGAAAAAAGTATTCTTATCAAGGTTAGCAAAAGTTCGTTCAAATTTCTGGTTGATAAAAAATATCAAGAACGGTATTTGAAAGTTGCACCCATGGCTATTATGAGTTCGGTTTTAAGATGATCAAGTTTCGAGGTCGAGTCATTATAAAGAAAGGGAATTTGACGCAGGGGATACAAACTTGGATGCTACAAGTTCAAGGGACGAGTGAGGAAAACTCAAGGATGAGTTTTTTCAAGTGGGGGAGAATGATGCGGGGAGAATGATGCGGTTCTGCCTTTACGGCTATTTAACTTGTAATGTCGTGTTTCGTAGTTTACGTTTATATTTATCTTTTATCCCACATCGCCCTAGAAGGCAAACATGTAAGCACTCCTTCTCCTATAAAAGGAGGTGCAAGGATTTGGTGTAGGATATGTTTTAATATTTTGATATTGATAATAAAGCTCTGCTTTAATCAATCTATTCTTGGCGGTTTTGCTAAGGTTATCTCAATAATCGGTATTCGTTTGAATCAACAATTGTTGGAGTTTGCCTGATTATCAGTATTCTTTTAAATCAACGATAGTTGGAAGATTATTTCTGGTATTCATTAGAATCAACAAATTCAATTTGTGTCATCACTGTTATTAGGTCTACATCAGGTGGTATCTCTTCTTTTTTTACTCTCATCAATTTATTAACTTGTTTGATACACTACATCACCAAGGCCAAGACTAACTCAACCTACAAGAATTTTTGTTTTTTTAAAGGGGCCTATGAGTAGAAGGTGCCAAGATACAAGGCCATCTTAATGCTACTGAACTTTTAAAACAAAATTACAATACTTCTTTGCATCTATTCTCAGACCTTTATTTTGAGCAGATTACATGTCCTCAATGTTCATGGCTTCCATTATAGTATCTCTGGAGTTCATCTCAACTCTCCATTTCTTACATATTTCCACCACTTGTTCAGTTCTTTTATTTTTATGTTTTTTTTTTTTTTTTTTGTATTTTTTTTTTTTGTTTCTTTTTTTATTGTTTTTTTTTCTTTGCTAACAGTAAGACTTACTAGCTTCAGTCTTAAGTGACTAAAGATTTCAGCAGCTTCAACATTGTTGTTCTTTCTATCATTTGTGAAAATCCTTCTGTTTCTTTCAAGCCAAATGTAGTAGACACAAGCTGTCATAGTAAGTCTTTTCAAACCACTCTTTATGGATTTGTTATGCCTTTGAGTAGTCAAAGTACTAATTATATCCTCCCATCTATCAGGCAAACTGTCTTGATCAGATGCTTTCTTCAAATCATTCCAAATTTTGATAGAATAGTTGCATTCAAAAAATAGATGGTTAAGTGAATCAGGGCAACCTCCACATAGTTGGCAAATGTAACATTTCTCATTTTCAGGTCATTTACGACTTCAATTAATCCATTATTTATTTTTAGAGTTTTGCGCGTTTACTTTTAATTATTATCGTATAGTTAAATCGCATTAAAATAAAAAACAACATTCAACGTAAACGGACACCAAACAAATTAAACAGGTTTATGTCAAAAAGTGTTATATGGTTATTAAGAGTTATAATTATTACTTTTCATAATTTTTATTTTTATGGTGACGTAAAACGCTACGTTTCGCATATTAAATTACATTTGGCATACCGGAGGAAGCATCTTTACCTATCTATACTCAAACAAATACCCACTTTTATACCCAATACACAAAAATTAACAAATTTATCAACTTTTAAACTCTTATGGCCGGATCCTATTACTTATACATAGGAAATAAAACTTAAACCCACTAAACATAAACTATTACAACTCATACTCTTACACATTAGTACCCTTATTACCATTCTCCATAAATTGGCACTTCACTAGTCCTTTTCCCCCCTTTTTGTACCGAACCCATGCCTAGGACACTTACACCTTGTACTTAAAACCATGTCCTCCCATGGTTTGAATTAAGGTAGTTTAAGGTTTCATCCTTGCTATAAAAGGAAAGTCCCATGTGCCTAGCTCATTTACACACTCCAACAAATTACCAAAGCACAAAAACTCTCCCATTTTCATAACCAAACCCACGGCTCAAATTGTATGAGCTAGGGTTTCATATTCTTTGAATTTCTAAAGTAATCTAAGTAATCAAGCATTCATTCTAAGATCATCTAAGGTTACTCAAGGTTATTACAAGCTTGGATTTGGGTTTGACAAGGATTAATCAAGAAAACATATTTAGGGTTTTCTTGATTAGGGTTGTGGACTGAACGCCTCTAAGTCAGAATCCGGGCTAGAAGCGACGCGTATGCCCGCCGCCTGTTTGCCGACCAGCAGTAGGGGCCTCGGCTGCCACGATCCACTGAGATTCAGCCCTGCGTCGCTCAGATTCGTCCCTCCCCCCCAAAACATCTCACTCCATTTTTCTTCCTAGTATTTTTCCTAGAGGTTATGTATCAAAGAACGCAAGAATTTGACCAAGTGTTGAGAAATTTGTTCATACCTCGTTGGTGAAAACATTTGCAAGTGTTGGCAGACGACGGCCTATCTAAAGTTTTGCAATTGTCGGTAGTTTTACCTAAGAACGCAAGAAGTTGTGTAACATTTCTCATTTTCAGGTTATTTTCAACTTTAATAAATTCCATCATTTATTTTTAGAGTTTTACGCGTTCGCTTTTAATTATTATCTTATAGTTAAATCGCGTAAACTAAAAATTCAACTAACAATGTAGAACGGTACACCAAACAAATTAAAGATAACATCAATCAAGTGTTATAGGATATTAGGAGTAGTATATTTATAACTTTTCAAATTTATTTTGTTGGTTACGTAAAAATTTATTTACTTCGCATAAATACATTTCCGGTCGTACCCGAAAGCACCTTTCGCCCATCACTTACTTAAACAAATACCACATTTATACCAATACTCAAAAATTAATTTATTTTTCTCACCTATATCATCTTAAACCGGACTTTAGCTATTATATCCTGAAATAAATCATTTTAAATCCAGGTACAATGTCTATCCAACAAGTACCTTACACTTATGTACTTGGACCCAACTTACTAAACATTGGCTTGTCAAATGTCCTCCCCTCCCTCACATATGGCATCTCTCTCCTCCTAGGGTAGGAGAAGCACTTACACATTTGTACCTTAACCCTCCTTCTTAACTAGAGTTAGTTTAAGGTTAAACCATGGGTTAGTTACTATATAAAGCAAGTAACTAGTGCACATTATCCTCTTACACTTTCCTACAAGCAAAATCAACCAAGAACTCTCTCCATTTCACTCTAAACCCACGGCACACATTTAGTTTTTAGGGTTTCATTTTAATTTTTCAACCAAGGTATTCCAAGCATTCAAGTGTTCAATCTAAGGTTACCTAAGACTACTCAAGGTGTTGGGAAGCTTGGATTCGGGTTTAACAAGGATTTATCAAGAAAACATATTTGGTTTCTTGATTAGGGTTTTCGGTTTTGAAGGCCTTGTTTGGGGTTTACAACTTGTGAGTTCAGTCATCCTACTAGAATCTAACAGGTCTATATAAAGGTATTCATTACTCGTTTATTTATTTTTCTATTGCAGACATAGTTTTGTTTGCAATTATTAAACACCACCTATTTTATTTTAAAGTAATTCAAAGTAATTTGATGATTAAATATGGACAAAGGACATGGACATTTTAGAGGACAAAATACATGTGGAAGACATACGGTGTAATACTGGTGAATTTTAAGGTGCCAATTCTTATAAGTAAAAATAATAACAAACTAACTAATTAATTGAAAACCCTAATATTATTTAAATGCTACTGATGAATTCGAACCCTAAACCTTTTTTATAATATTTTATAAAAATAGTGCTCTTGTACAAGGAATCGTGAGCTGTAAAGGAACTCGAAAAACGGACTTAAAACGAAACAAGATACGGAATTATACAGTATATCAATTAGCTTTATAAAAATAATTTTAATAAACTGTGATGAACATTAAAAGTTACTGATCATCAGATGAAAAAACCATAAATTTCCCCCCCCCCCCCCCCCTTTAAAAATATTTTTATATTTTCCTTAATCCGAACCACAAGACATAAAGAACTCGAAAAACGGAATTAAAAACGACCTAGTTAAGTATTTTTACAATGATTATATAATTAATCTATAAAAACAATTTTTTATAAACCGTTATGAATAGGAAAAAGCTACTGTTCATACCTGTTAAAATTTTATAAATATTTAGGCTGAAGTAGTATTAGTGTAAAAGTTTGTTTATTTGGAAAATTTTGAATAAAATATTTTAATACCTAATCCAATGGACATAAGGATCGACCGAGAAACTGAGCCTATAACCGAACCGAGTTAAGATTATTAAAAAATTATACACATATTAATTTTATCAAAATAAATATATAAAAACTGTGATAGAACATAAAATTTACTGTTCATCAGGGTCTAAACATTATAAATATAGAATTTTTGTTAAATTATTTTAATCAAGTACGTGGACATAGTAAATGTATAAAACCACATTTGAAATCTTGTGGTCCTACTTTATACATTTACTAAACCTGTGAATTCACCAACTTTATGTTGACGTTTTAAAGCATGTTTTTCTCAGGTCAATAAGGTACGAGAAACAAGGATACATTGGTGGTCATCATTTTGGAGTCATTACTATAAAGATTTGGATGCATTACATTTTGGGAATATTTGTTATGTCTTAAAATCTTTACTTTTCATGGATGAACTATTTAAGCTTCGGCTATTGTAACAAACAAGTCTATTTAATCCAATGTATCAATTTTAAACGACTCATATAGAGGTCGTTCTCTTATCTCGTGCTGTTGATCTATGAAGTAACATTCCCCAACCCATATTCCGCTGCGACCCATTTTGGGGGTGTTACAGATTGGCATCAAGAGCCTAGGTTATAGAGAACCAGGTCAAATGTTTTTACTTGGACTATAACCATTTTCAAACATTGCATCATACAAAAGTTTTTCACGGGACACATACACTATTGAGTTGCATTTGTTAATTATACTAAATGCTTACGTAATTTATATACGTACATACCTTATCATGTATATATACCTACCCTACCTTGCGTATATTTTACACATGTTTATATAAGAGTTATTATATAAATACTAGAGCATTCTTAAGGACAAAGTATACTATAAACTCGTATGTCCTAAACGTTAATCTATCTTATATGATATATACCATCATTCGTTCATAACATCATTCATGTATACCACCAATCATTCATACCATCGTCCATTCATACCATGATGCATTCCATTTTGCCATGTCACATTTTCATCACTGCCATGTGTGCATATTCATTCACCATGCATCATCGTATATCGTGAGTACTTTTCATAGTGCACGCATCCTGCATGGTTTCATATAAAGGCGATTTATATAAACTTTTGCGTGTGCAGGTTATGGCTGCATCCACTATTCCCATCTCTGCTGAGGAGAATCTTGGGGACCCGATCGATATCCAGGTAGATGTCATTCACCCAGAGCCTGTCGCTGCAGTTGCTTTTCCTGCAGCAGCCATTGTGAGGACACAAGCCCAACATGGGGAGGCTATACGGGGCATACAAGAGCATTTATTAGGAGTGCCCACACAGGAGGAGATGACGGCTCTAAGATTTAGGGCAAACATTGCTGAGGCAGAAAATGCTTCATTGCGTGCTAGGATTAAGACTACGGAGGCAATCGAGAAGATTACTCGTAACCGTGAGAGACAGGCTCGTGTTAAGATTGAGCAGCAGTTGGCTGCGGTTCAAGAGTCCCAGCGTCAGGACCGAGAGGACTTTAGGAAACTCAAGGAGCTCATGACCAGTCAGTTTGGACGGCACTCATAGATATCCTGCTTCACGATTTATGTACTAGCTTGTATTGGAGTTTTTTTTTAAGAAAACATGTAGTCTTTTGGTGGGAGAAACAATGAACCCAATTATCTATTAAATTATGGTATTATGAAAACTTCGTCAATTTTATTTCAACTCTCTATTATCCATGCAAACCGCTTACTAAAACATCATGATTTTATGAAACACATCACTATCACACACTAAACTATTTCGATATCCCTCATAAATTGCTTCCATGGTCAATTTTCAAAACTATCTTGTTATCCATTCATAAACAATTTGTTACCTCAACATAAACTCCTTACAATTACGTTAGGAACTGTCACGTGATTCCTTTGGAAACTATTTTGTCATCTCATAAACAATTTTAATATTGTCTCATAAACAAAGTCGATGTCATTAATAAAATACCTTACTATCGATTGATAAACTATCATTTTATAAACTATTTTCCTATCATTGGCAAACTGTTTTACCATCATTCGATAAACTAAAGTTCTATAAACTATTCCACAGTCGCCTTGTAAACAATTCCACTATTGTAATAATCTGTCTTTACTATCATAATTAAATTTAGTTCCACTATCGGGTTATAAATACGCAGTTTATAAATTGTTTTACTATCACTTTGAAAAACTATTTTACTGTTGTAATAGACTATTTTACTATCATCTAATAAGATACCACCTTATTAACTATGTTCTTACCATCACATAAACCATTTTACAGTTACCTAATAACCTATTTCGGTATTACAAAAAAAAAATGATTTACCATCACCTTATAAAACTTTTGCCAACATTTATAAATTATTTCACTTGTGTTTTATAAACAAATTTACCATCACTTGTAAACCACTCAACTAATACTTTGTAAAACTAAGACTAGTCGTCATTACATTTTATACAAGGTTTACTATATTATTTTTTTATTCCCTCACCATCATCTTGTGAAGTACCTTCTTGATATCATATATACTATTTTGCAAACATCTCAAAGTCGTACTAACACTTTATGGAAATACCTTTGTCCATAACCTTTACAATACCCATTTTCATCACATAAAATATTTTATTATCAACTCATGAGTCATTTAGCTATCGTCTTGAAAAACCACCATACAATTTCTCGCAAACCAATTTTATTGTCATCCTATCAACAACCCTGCATCCACTTTGTGAATCTTTATGTCATCTTATAAAACTCCACCCTTTTGAACTTCTTCTATACAATACACAATTTTGACGAAAATGAGCATCGCATCGTTAGCCCTCAAATATACATAGCCTGATCACCTATGTATAATTCAGGAAGGACTATGCCATGCTGGGAGTAGTCACCATGTAACATTTGTCAATAAATCCATTGTTACTTACAAAAAAAAGGGGATAAAAGTTTTGTGTGGGTATCGTAAAACGTGTTTACTTTGGGAAATCGAATTAGTAACCATAGCAACTAAGCAGACCTTTACTCCACCTTACTATAAAGTTGACATCATCTTATACCAAATCCTAAGCAGAAAAGCCGAGACACATCACTAGTCGACCTAGGACAATTCGCTATCAAATTCGCTGGCCATTAGAGAATTTACTAAATCATCCATTCAACATCAACCTAATGCCCATATAACTTAGTAGTTTCAACGCCATAATTGGTATGGATTGGTTGTCAAAATATCATGCCATGATAGCTTATGCCGAGAAGATCGTTCGTATTCCATGGGGAAGAGAAACATTAATTGTTCGTAGTAACGGAAGCGACAACGGACACGGGCCCCGATTAAACATCATCTCGTATACCAAACCCAAGGGTACTTGCTAAAAGGATGCCATGTCTTTTGGCACATATTACCATAAAGGAGGCCGAAGATAATTAAAAGGAGAAGCAACTTGAAGAAGTGCCAATAGTTCAAGACTTTCCTGAGGTATTTCCCAAGGACTTGCCGGGTATTCCACCAACCCGCCAAGTGGAAATTTCAAATCGATTTGATACCTGGTGCTGCGCCAGTATCCCGGGCACCCTATCGACTGGCTCCGTCCGAAATGAAAGAATTGTCGGACCAATTAAAAGAACTTTCCGACAAGGGATTCATAAGACCCAGTTCCTCACCTTGGGGAGCTCCGGTCTTGTTTGTCAAGAAGAAGGATGGATCATTCCGGATGTGTATTGATTACCGGGAACTGAATAAGCTGACGGTAAAGAACCGTTATCCGCTTCCCAGGATTGATGATTTGTTCGATCAACTACAAGGTTCGAGTATCTACTCAAAGATCGACCTGAGGTTGGGTTATCATCAACTAAGAGTTCGTGAAGAAGATATTCCAAAGACCGCATTCAGAACTCGATATGGACATTATGAGTTTCAAGTTATGCCGTTTGGTTTGACTAATGCACCTGCTGTATTTATGGATCTCATGAATCGGGTGTGCAAACCATACCTGGATAAATTCGTAATTGTCTTTATTGACGATATTCTGATATACTCGAAGAACAAGCAAGAGCATGCAGAGCACCTCAAGTTAATCTTGGAGTTGCTTAAGAAGGAACAGTTGTATGCCAAATTCTCTAAGTGCGAATTCTGGATCCCTAAAGTACAGTTCCTTGGTCACGTGATCGACAGTCAGGGTATTCATGTGGATCCTGCCAAGATTGAATCCGTCAAAGATTGGGCATCTCCTAAGTCTGCAACGGAGATTCGTTAATTTTTGGGCCTAGCAGGCTACTACCGAAGATTCATTGAAGGATTCTCAAAGATCGCCAAGCCAATGACTAAGCTGACTCAAAAGAAGATCAAGTTTGAATGGAGTGACAAGGCAGAAGCAGCTTTTCAGTTGATAAAGCAAAAATTATGCAGTGCGCCAATTCTAGCGTTACCCGAAGGAAGTGAAGACTTTATCGCTTACTGCGACGCTTCAATCAAAGGGTTGGGCGCAGTGCTAATGCAAAGAGAAAAGGTGATTGCTTATGCATCACGACAACTAAAGATTCATGAGAAAAATTACACCACTCATGATTTGGAGTTAGGCGCAGTAGTATTCGCTCTAAAGATCTGGAGGCATTATTTGTACGGGACAAAGTGTACAGTGTTCACTGACCACAAAAGTTTGCAACACATCCTTGACCAGAAGGAGTTGAACATGAGACAGCGCCGTTGGTTGGAATTGCTTAGTGATTATGATTGTAGAAGTTGGGACCGCGTGCGGACGGAAAACTGTGTTTGAATAACAGGAGTTGGTTGCCGTACTATGGTGATCTAAGGATTCTGAATATGCATGAGTCTCACAAGTCGAAATATTCTATTCACCCGGGTTCCGATAAAATGTACCAGGACATGAAGCAACTGTACTGGTGGCCTAACATGAAAGCTGACATTGCCACCTATGTTAGCAAGTGTTTGACGTGTTTAAGAGTCAAAGCCGAACACCAAAAACCATCTGGCTTACTGGTACAACCAGCGATTCCTCAATGGAAATGGGAAAATATCACTATGGACTTTGTCACCAAACTCCCAAGAACGCAAAGTGGAAACGACACCATATGGGTAATTGTAGACCGACTCACTAAGTCTGCACACTTTTTACCAATGAGGGAAACTGACCCTATGGACAAGCTAGCAAGACTGTACTTGAAAGAAGTGGTCACAAGGCATGGAATACCAGTCTCGATCATTTGTGATCGTGACCCCCGGTTTACGTCCAATTTCTGGAGGTCATTTCAGAAGGCTATGGGTACTCGGTTGGATATGAGTACGGCATACCATCCGGAGACTGATGGACAAAGTGAAAGAACCATACAAACTCTTGAAGATATGTTACGCGCTTGTGTGATAGACTTTGGGAATGGTTGGGAAGGACACTTACCGCTGATTGAATTCTCGTACAACAATAGTTACCATGCTAGTATTAAAGCTGCCCCATTCGAGGCACTTTATGGCCGAAAGTGTCGGTCACCTGTGTGTTGGGCTGAGGTCGGAGATGCTCGGCTCACCGGTCCAGAACTTGTTCATGAAACAACCGAGAAGATTGTCCAAATTAAGCAGAGAATGCAAGCTGCTCGTGATCGCCAAAAGAGTTACGCCGATGTGAGGCGTAAGCCTTTAGAGTTTCAGGTTGGTGATCGAGTTATGTTAAAGGTATCACCTTGGAAAGGGGTCGTACGTTTTGGAAAACGGGGAAAGTTGAACCCGAGGTATATCGGACCTTTCAAGGTGTTAGCCAAGCCAAAGTGGGAACTGTTGCTTATAGACTCGAACTACCTCAACAGTTAAGCAGGGTTCATAGCACGTTTCATGTATCCAATCTAAAGAAGTGTTTATCTGACTGACCAATTGGCGGTGTCCGTTAGATAAATACACATTGATGATAAACTTCATTTTGTGGAAGAACCAGTAGAAATCTTGGAGCGTGAGATCAAGAAGCTAAGGCGAAGTCGTATTCCCATCATCAAAGTTTCGATGGAACTCCAAGAGAGGTCCAGAGTTCACCTGGGAACGCGAAGATCAGTTCCGAGAGGAATATCCGCACCTCTTCACAAAAACCACACCCTCGAAGAATGTTGCATCTTGAGCCTTAGGACAAGGCTCTCCTAACGGGTGGAGACTGTAACATTTCTCATTTTCAGGTTATTTTCAACTTTAATAAATTCCATTATTTATTTTAGAGTTTTACGTGTTCGCTTTAATTATTAATCTTATAGTTATAATCGCGTAACTAAAAATCAACGATCAATGTAAACGGACATCAAACAAAATTTAAAAAGTTTTTTTTAATTATTTAATTTTATTTTTACCTCAAGCAATGTTAGATGATTAATTAGGAGTATAATTTAATAACGTTTCATAGATTTATTTTGTTGTTACGTAAAACGCTTACGTTTCGCCAATAAATTACATTTCCGGTACGTACCCGAAGCACTTTACCTATCAACACTTAAACAAATACCACATTTATACCCAATAGCTCAAAATTTATTATTTTGCTTTCATATATCGCTCCTAAAACCAGACTTGACATTACCAAGAAATAATACACAACACTTTTCATTTAATCCTTTTCCTACATGTTAAACCTTACACATATGTACCTTTGACCCATGTTTTCTATAATTGTCTCATTACTTGTACCCTCCCCAGGAGAGGAGGCTCTTACACTATTGTCCTTTTAAAACCATTTTGCTCCCTCATGGTTTCAAGTTTAAGGTTGTTTTCATGGTTTCCTAACACTATAAAAGAAATCCCTAGGTTCTATTATAGCTCTTGCATTCCTACATAGAAAAATCAAAAGCAACGCTCTATCCCTATTTCACATCAAAACCCACGGCAACCCTTTTTATTTTAGGGTTGCATTTTAATTTTGCAACCAAGGAAGGTATTCCAAGCATTCAGTGTTATTCTAAGTACCTAAGACTACTCAAGGTGTTTGGGAAGCCTTATTTCGGGGTTTAACAAGGAATTATCAAGAAACATATTTTAGGGTTTTCTTGATATTAGGTTTTGTTTTGAAGGCTTGATTGGGTTTACATCTTGTGTTCTATCATCCTACTTGATTTCTATAAGTTCCTAATTAAGTTTTCAATACTGCGTCATATTTATTTTCTATTGTATACATATTTGTTGCATTAGTTAGCACCACCTATTTATTTTAAAGTTATAATAAAGTAATGATGATATCATATGGGACATAAGACATGGACATTTAAAGGACTAAATACATATGAAATATATGGTACAACACTTGGTGAAATTACGGTACAAGATCTTTAAGTAAAATAATCACAAAACAAACTATTAATTGAAAACCTAATTTTTATTTTAAGTATCCTACTGTTGGAATATCGAATTATAAACCCTATGTATTATATTTTATAAAAATTGTGCTCTTTACAAGGATCGTGAGCATGTAAGGAACTCGAAAAACGGAATTATAACGAACAAGTTACGACATTTACAAGTTATTTATAAATAACTTTATAAAAATAGTTTTATAAGCTGTGATGAATAGTAAAAGTTACTGTTCATCAGGGGTATAAATTGTATAAATATAATATTTTGATAAAATTCCTTAATACGAAGCCACGGACATAAAGAACTCGAAAAACGGAATTATAACGAACAAGTTACGTAGTTTACAAGATATATATATTTAATTCTATAAAAATATTTTTATAAACTGTTATGAATAGTGAATACTACTGTTCATCAGTGGTTTAAAATTTTATAAATATAATATTTTGATAAATTTTCTTAATACTAAACAAGACAATAAGATCTCGAGAACCGGAGCTATAACGAACAATTAAGAATTAATCAAGTACAAATTTTAGTTTAAAAAATAGTTTATAATCAACAGTGATGAACAGTAAAAGATGCTGTTCATCAGTGGAAAAGACCTTTATAAATATGAATATTTGATAAATCATTTTAATACGGAGACGTGGACTAATAAAACGTATGAAAACTGAGGTCAAACGATAAAGATATAGTTTTAAAAACTCGCCGCGCCTTACTTTTATTTTGTACTATCATTATATAAAAATATTAAATTTAATAATAAAATTAATATTATTAATCATACATTTTGTACAAACAAGCATTTTGTAACGAAAATAACATTTCTTACGGACACAAGTACACACACTTTCATTTAACAAAGTACGAGTTAATTATTGTTTTAACTTTTAAATAATTAATAAAAACTATTAGGTGGTGGTGTAGCTATGCAATATGTGATGTTCTATTTATATGAAATACATTATACTCATTCGGCCTATAATTAATTAGGTTGCATTCAATTCGCCGAGGCGATACGACTTACACATGATTAGATACTCAATCATTCACTTACGATGAATTTTTTTATTTCATAGCCCCGCTTTTATACAACTATATTGTTTTACAACTTTGGGGTGAGAATCATGCATTGTTTTACATTGACGCAAGTACTCTTTTAAAAACACATTACGAGTTGGCCTAAGATCGTTAAAAAAAAAAAAAATATTTGTAAGTGAAAAAAAAATAATAATTGGTTGTTGTTATAAGTTGGACATTGTAAGAATAAATAAATATAATTTAGAGTATTTTACTAGTAATTCTATTTGAAAAAAAAAAACCCCCTATTATTGCCCACCCTCATGAACTGTCAAAGCTAGTTAGCGAGCGCGAATGTTATGAAATATATCTATTTGGGATTGACATCCCCGTTCTAGTGAGTAGCGCTCCATCAGTTTCGAGGCCCAAAGAACAAACGAACGTATACATGTCGGAGACAATTTGGATGTAGCGGGTTGAACATCTACATGGTCACAATTAAGTGTCATTAAATTGCATACAAATATCGAATCTTTCGGTGGTCCATAACTTATGCTCTCGTAAATTACTTTGAGATATTGTCTTTTTACATGTCTTACATTGGAAATCTTGGTCCTACTTTTTAATACAATTACTAAACCTGTGAATTCAACCAACTTTTGTTGACGTTTTAAAAGCATGTTTTTCTAGGTCAATAAGGTACGAGAAACAAGGATACATTTGTGGTCCCGTCAATTTGAGTTCATTACTATAAAGATTCGGAATGCATTAACCTGTTTGGGAATAGTTTGTTATTCTAAAATCTTTAACTTTCATGGATGAACTATTAAGCTTCGGCATTGTAACAAACAAGTCTATTTAATAATCCAATGTATCAAATTTTAACGACTCATATAGGAGGTCGTTCTCATTTATCACGTGCAATGTGACTAAGAAGTAACATCCCCAACCCATAATATCTCCTGCGACCCATTTGGGGTTAAATTGAATACCCTAAAAGACCGACCATGTACTTTAATTTTATGGAGTTAATAAGGTGGTCAGTTATATAATTAAATCCCATGATCCTCCAAAACCGGAGGGATCTACCCGGATATCCACTAGTTAGTTAGATTCCTTAGGTATAATTAAAATGAGAAAAGTTGAGAAATCGGAATAATGCCGACTGAGAGGAGCTAACACGGAACAAACCCAACAAGGTGTTCGTTATTATGAAGTCCAGTACAGCGATGAAGGGTATTAAGAATGAAAAGAAAATGTAAGGATAAAGGGTGAAATGAAAGAAGCCCTCCATGACACTTAGGCAGAAACCGGCCAATACATATGCTGTCAGAATACAAACTCAGGGGTAGACTGACATTAAAGACAAGTCAAGAACCCATACTCTATGCACAAACCCCTCCCAGTCACTCAAGTCGTAAAGACTTTTTTTCAAAACACATGGAGATAACACTCATTTATATTGACTTTCTCACTCCGATTAGTTGATATTGAAAAGGGCACTCCACTCCAGCTCCGTCACTAAATTTAAAAGTGCACAATTGATCTAATAAAAAGAGATCATCCATTAATCTCAGTAGGACACTTTCAAATTTCTTTGTTATCTCACAACAATAGTGAATATCAAGTAATATCATTAGTGTCCCTACCCAAGATCCTTGAGATTTTGCCAGAACAGTCCGAGTGATATCTATATATCACAATGAAGTGGAAATCCTGCTTGAGCAACAACAAACAAGCTCAGTAGGTAACTTGTGAGATTCTTTTATGAATCATAACTTGTGCCAAACTGGAAAGAAACGATGGTGCGATACAGTAAGATCAAACTTTTCCAGAAATGATCAACGGTTGTTTTAATGAATTTTTGAATGATTAACACTCTTGGTGTGTCACAAAAACAATTTTGCAAGTGATACACCGATTGATTTTCAAATCAATTTTTCTATATCAATCGGTGAGATAGTAACTCGCTGGTTCACTCTTATCGTGCTGTCTGCTTTGAGACATTCCGATAATGAGAACATGATGATACGATGAATCAATACTTATTGTTTAGAAAGAATCAATACTACAGCTGGAATCCTGTCAAAAGAGTCTACTTAAATTGAGAATCAATCAGATCACAATTCGAATCCTCACGATATTGAAGGTTACATACCATCCAAAAACCTGGGCGAATGACAAAGCCATATCGTCCCAGGCCCGCTCTATTGCTAACAATGTTTTTTTTTGCAGGAAACAAAAAGAAGGTGGTAAGGTAACCATATTTTCCAGCTGTCTCACAAAGATCCATAGCCACATGCTCATACCCTACCGATAAACATAAAGACATCATGAAATCTTAAGTACATGTTTCAAGACTTCCGCTACTCTGATTCCGCACGTCTTTCTTGAAGTGACGAAGTATTAAAGTCAAAGAATTTCAAATAAGTTTCCGTCACTCTGATACCGAACGTCTTTCTCGAAGTGACGAAGTGGTAAAGTTAAAGAATTTCAAGAAAGATGCAACATTAAAGCTTTTCCAATCAACAAATCAAGAATGTATGACCATGACAGTCCAGCAATCGCAAGTCCACAAGACATGGCAAAGTCTCAAGATGGCGTAAAGAGATTGTGATTGGTTGATGATCTCAAGATGCTCAAGATCACAATGTCACATACAAGTTCAAGGATCAAAGCGTCAATCCAGAAATCAGAATGATCACTAAAAAATACAACATACTCACAGAGAATACCAAAAGGACAGAGCTAAAGACTCAAGACAAAAAGCATTGTAGCTAGGCTTAAAGATTTGAAAAATGGAGTGACCTCCCTTAGGGGGAATTTGTTGGAAACAACAAAAAGAGTCGCGCACTTCCAAGTTGTAATAGTCCTTTAGCTCGTAGTTATGTAATGATTAGAATATGTAATCAGTCCGGCCTAGACCATGGGAAGCCATCATAGCCTATGTGGCCTGCCAGTTCCATGTACAATATAAACCCTCGTCCTAGCCTTAGGAGAGGGGTTGAGTTTTCCATTTGGTCACATTCCATCTTAATAAACTTCATCCATTTTCCATCCATTCTATCTCTAACATCACAACCCACATCTCACTCTTGTTCTTGGTTTGATCATAAGATTACATGTTTCTACAAACTTTTTAGTATCTGGTATATGGAATTGAAAAAGACAGGTTTTGACTAAAAAAACACTAAGCAAAGACTTGACAACTTTTAAGAAAAACAAGTAAAACCAAAAGTCCTTTACACTACTCTATTAAGACACCTAATAAGACATAAAAACAATACTTATAAACATGTTTTAAAAGCAAAATCCAATAGGCACTTTAAAAATGTTTGTCACCACAGATTAAAAAAAGACCATTTAGAAAAACCTAAAAACAAACTAAAGATCTAAAAATCTTGAGAAAACTAATTCACCAAGCCTTAAAAAGAGTTTGTACAAGTTAGCAAAGTGACCCAGTGGCTTTATACCAATTCTGACCCATTTTGACCCACTATGCCAAACACCCCTTTAAGGTTTCTAATATCAGTTTTAAACTAGTTTTAGGTGATTTAAGCTTAGTTTAATGAAAACAAAACATCAACAAATTAAAAATAAGCAACAAGGAATAATAACAAGACAAGAATAAGCACTAAAATAAGCTAAAGAAAAATAAGTAGTAACAAGCTATGTAAAGGCAGTTTTAACTAAAAACAATGAAACAAGAGAATAATAACAATGCAGGAACTTCAAATAACAAAGGATAATATGAAAAGGGAATATAAAAGTAGAATATAAGAACAATAAGGCAGGAATAAGCTAATTAAGCCAATGCTTATAGTATTATTTTAAGGAAATTGAATTTAAGAGTTACAAGTTCTTTTTAGGCTCTTTTCTCTAATTTCAGCAGCAACAGCAAACACACCTATTGCCTCCCATGTGCTTCTATACCGAGGCCTTTCCATTGCAACCATACTCTAATGAAATCCCTTATTTTTCTTATATTAACTTAAAAAAGAAAACGCTGTAAAGTTTTAATGCACTAACACAGCTTGTAGAAAAGCTTTAAGGAGCTTATAGAAATCACTAACTTTTAAACTGAAATAACCTAAGTACCCTAAGCATTTTATAAGACAGAAAGTATTTAACTTTGAAAACTTTGAATTTGTATTAACTTTTAAAAGGAGAATTACAAAGCTTGGAATTTAAAGTACAATTAAGTAAAAATAAGTTGGAGAGTATTAAAAAGACAAGTTAAACTACTTCTACCCTACTTACTACCTAAAAATGGCTTACACATAGACCTATTTATACAAAAATGACTAAGGACTTGGCTGCCTTTTTCTTTTGTCCTCTTCTTGGTTGTGTTTCTTTGCTGAGACAAAAACACAAGTGTGTTTGTTGTGTGTGTAGAATCCAAAGTCCATCTTGGCCCTTAATCTTTGCTTGCTTACCAATCTGAATAATCAAAGCCGTTTGATTTCCTTGCCCAATGGAATCATTTGGGATTGCCATAGTGGCATCAACCCATGTGGGTATGTAGTGATTAATGGTGATGTTTTTGAAGGGGAGTGAATAGGAAACAAGGTGAAAGTGATGGGCACAGGTTTTGGGCGGGAAATGATTTAGAAGGGGTTGTTGTCCTTTAGGCGGATCTCATATACATATTCAAGTCAGGGTGTGAAATGCATGGTGTGATGTACAGGTTTGGTCCCTCAAGTCTTATGTTTTGTTTGCAAATTAAGTCCATGTGGTGTTAAAACTTTGGGCAGTTGGCAACTTTGATCCTTAAACGTGTATTGTATCATTGCAATATCAGTCCTTGAGGTAATAAATTTTAGGGGATGGCAAAAATGGTCCCTTAATGATTGGTATGTGCTTATTTACACATACCATTTTCTAGTAAAAACGGACTTAAATGACTAAAAACGTACCAAAAATACATCGTATTTGTATGTTTTGCATTTGTGTTGTGCAGGAAGCAGATATCACACAAAAGGACGAAAAAGAAAGCCAAAAACAAATAAAACCGAGCACGAAATGGAAAAGACAAAGTCAAAAGTCAACTAAGGGAAGAAAATACAACTTAAGGGACTAAAATTGTCAAACCTCAAGTTGTATAACAAGAGTTAAAAGACAAGGGTCGAAATTGCAAACCGGGCTCAGTTAGCCACGAAGTTATAAGAAATGAGGGGCCAAAGCTGTCAACCTACCCAAACTCCATCTTTCCCGCCCAACAAAACAAATACAACCAGGTACAACAAAGATTCTTCCCATACTTTTTACACCCTGCAAAACCACTCAACACCCTAGAGAAAATCATTTCAACACTCCTACTTATCCCCCCCCCATACTTATAATTCCATGTTGGCAATACCCTCATCCATTTCACTTAATTTCGAAGGCACAGGATTGACTCAAAGAAGCACAAAGCAATTGAAGGCTGGGATTTGTTTAGAAACTCCTCACACAACAAGCAACTTGGTTTTTGTCTCTAACAAGACCACCGAAGAAAGAAGAGAAGACAAGCTAAAAACCAAACCTAATTCGTTTTAGTATAAATAGGGCCATTGTAACCCAAGAGAGAGGATCGTTTTTTCATATATAGCTCTTAGTTACATTTCAACTTATTTTTTATGCAATTTTAATTTTCCAAGTCTTGTAACTTTAACTTTCGTCTTAACGCAAATTTGGAGTTTTTAAGTCATGTCTGAATCTTTTGTATTCCTTAGTTAAAAGCATTACTTAAGTTGTTATTTTTAAGTCTTATAACATCATATGAGTCATTTTTTGTTTTGAGCACAACATACTAAGAAGTTAAGTAAAGTCACAGAAAATTCTTCACTCAAATATACCACAGCTTATGGATGATAAGCCAGTTCTGGATGGGCTTATGGACTCTCACTAGCTTGTTTTATACAAGCTAGAGCTTGTAGATTCTTTGTTTGACCCTGTTTTGAGCAAGGGTTTTTGTAAATTCTCCTTTTTTATTATTTTTCCTATCTACTGCAGACTGCACTTAGGGCTTAAGTTGTTACTACTAATTTGTTTATTTATACTTATCATGATAGTTTAGGTGCTTATCTTGCTTAGTTGTCAGTTAGTAATAGTTTGTGTCACCTTCTTATTGTTAGTACTGGTAGTAGTTAGTTTAATACTTTAGATTGATTCCAGCTTATTTAAAGTGCTTAAACCTCAATTGAAACATGCTATACTCCATTATTGTAAATTTTGAAAATCTGCTTTTTAACCAATTAGAATCAAATCAACTTAAAATAAAAAGGAAAATTGATTTTTTGAAAACTTTAAAGGGGTATTTTTCAACTAGCAGTACTAACCATAGTGTAGTACTTGCTAGTCACTTTTGGAACTTTTAAAGCTAGCAGTACTAACTTAAAGCTAACATACTTACTCCAATTAGTACTGTTAGTTAAAACTATTAGTACGTGGTATCATTTTAGGCTTATCAGCTTATTATTTCTGCTTATTAAGATGTTCCTTAGCTTTTTAAGAGTAAGATTAACCATTTCCTTACTGTCTTAGGAGTAAGCTATTTAAGCTTATTCGCATTTTCAAAGCAATTTTAGTAGTTGATCAGATTGTAGCTTTTAGCTTATTTGCCATTTTAGTTTAACCTAGTTGCTTATTCTTATGCATGAGTGCTTATTAGGGGTAGTTAATTATCTGTTTAGCTTATTTGTTTTATTTCTTAGTTTAGAGTGTTTTGTTAAAGCTAGCCGTACTTACTTTAAAGCTGGCGGTACTAACTCTAAGTTAGAAAACTGTACGTTAAACCAGTTTAGTTACGTTGTTATTACTTGCTGAGATTTTCTCTTGCATAACTTAGTTTTTATTGTTTGCTGAATTTGCGTATTTAGAGTTAGTCTAGCTTATTTGGTTTTGTCTATTAAATTTATTTTGAGCTATTTGTGCATAGTTTACAAGTTTTAAGTGTTTTCACCATTTCTAGCTTTTATGCTTGTTCTAGCTTATTTTCCTTGTTTATCTTTGTGTGAATTTGCCTATTAGGTTTAGTGCCAAATCATATCCTTGACATATTCAAACATCGATTATCATTTCGTCATTCGATTTTCCATTCAAGCCTCGTTGGGACATAACGACCCGGAGACTCTCTATACTGCTTCCGGTTTCATTGATCTCGTGGATTCTGATCCTTGTTGTATACTTATATTTATTTATATTTATTGGTATGTAAAAAGGGGTGAGATCAAGCGAGTCAATTTTTGGCGCCGCTGCCGGGGAGGCTGTGAAAAAGATTATCGTTACGTTTGTCAATTTCGTGTTTGAAGTTGTGAATATTTCTCTATAAAAATATAAAAATAATAAAAAAATATTTATTATTTTTTTCTTTCATTATAAATTATCCATATAAAAACAAAAACAAAAAAACAAAAAATATAAAAACAATTTTCCATAAAAAGAAATAAAATTCCACAAATTGGTAAAAATACCCAAAATATAATATTCTCAAATGAGGTATTATCATAATAAACTTCAAGTGAACTTGTTGGTTCCAACTTGAACAATAAGATTTAAAAACTTGCCATTTGTGTCCTCTTACGACATGCGCGGCTCCACACCTTGAAAAGTTAAACAACTATAAATGGTATAATGGAGGGTTGTTTCCTAGAACTACGACCCGAAAGGAGAAATAAGCTTCGCGCTATTCCTACTTCCTCCGCTCACTTGAGCGTTTTATCTTTTTGAGAGCTACCGTGAAGTAAAGTAATTAATTGGTAGAAATTGTCTTATCTCATTGGACCGGTAAAATACATTGTGAATAAATCTAAAAAAAAAACCAAAAAAAAAAAATTGCGTAAATTTTTCTTTTTTGTATTTCTAATTTTGTGCATGCGCACTAATTCCGATTCTCAAGCCCCGAAACGTCGACAACACCAAGTCCGAGAAAACTTCTGTTGAATCTCCCAATCTTGAAAAACCAAATAACAATCCTCCCATAAAGTTACATGGATGATAATCGAACTATGGTGCAATATTTACTCGAAGCACCCACCGAGGGATTACGAGGAAGCGATCGTTGTTCCCATGAAATTAAACCAAGCGAACAAACTTTTGAGATTCTAGCATTGTCTACTATAATCTCGTTCATAAACAACAATTTTTTAGACATGATAAAGAAACCCACATGCACACATCCGATTATTTCAACAAGATCACTCTACATGAGATCCCGAACGCCCGAGTACGTCGGTTAAGCTTAAGCTTTTTCCCCATTTTCCCTCAGGAGCACCCAGCATTTGGCTTCGAAAAAGAGCCCCCCAACGATTCTTACATGGGATGATCTTGTATCGAAATTCATTAACAAATTCTTTCCTCCTTCTAAAACAACCAAATGCGTCAAATGAAAATCACGTGATATCAACAAAAATTTCATGAAACGTTTTATGAGGCAATGGGACCTGATTCAATATCTTCTTATGAGGGATGGCCCGCATCATGATGGGTTTTCAGAATTGCGATCAACTCGATACATTCTATAATGCCCTAAATTCAAATTATCAAGATTCATTGAACTCACCTCCGCTCGGGTGGTAAATTTCTGGATAAAATGCCTAAAAATCAGAGAGCAAGTCCAAAGTTCGTCAATCAGAAGCAATAAGGCCATTGTATCGCAAGTTAGTACGAACACTTCTACCCCACCCAGCAGTTTCAACCGATGTTGCTTGATGCAAAAGATATGGTTAGAGCAATTGATTCTCAATAAGAAAAACCAAACTCCAGCGCCCGCTCCCGTAAAAGCAGTCGTAGCAAAGTTTGCGTAACTTGCGGGGGTTGTCATTCTCCCAAAATGTCCAGCCACCGAAGGCAACATTTACGTGACAAATATCCAAAGAATACGTGTCCACAAGCCGCCGCAGTTAACTACAACCACGGGAAAGCCAGTACCAGACCTCAGATGGTCGCAAACCAAATACGACCTCCGGTTTTCACCCATGCCAAAACATCAAAACAACTAAAATCGAGGGATCAATTCAACCAAAATCTGTGGAGGAACACTTTTAAACCAAACCAGGTCATAATATTCAATCAAGGACAAGTTTACCAACCCCAAAGATTAATCAACCCCCGACTTTTTCAAGCACACGCTTACCAAGCTCTAGTTTCCTCTAGCACCGGGTGAGTCTAAGCCCGATTTATTGAATTAACTACGTCCAAAAGCTAAATGAAGCGGTTATGCAAAATATGCAAAATCAAATGGCAATATATAAACAAGACCCTGATCACCAATTCGTGAATATATTGACCGCTCCTACTTTCGGTTCACATCCAAGCAACACCATTGCTAACCCGAAAGGTGATGTGAAAGCAATCACTACCCAAAGCGGTGTTTCCTATAATGGACCTCAAAATTCTTCTCCTCCTAAAGAGAAGGAAAATGAACCCGAGGCGACGAAGGATACGGTGCAACCAAGCACCAAAAACATCCAACCTCCGGTGGTCCAAACTAATGACCAAATTGGTGAGCCCGTTGTAACTTCAAAAACTAAACCAACATTGCCAAATCGCTTTAAGGGTCCACCAAAGAAACGCTCCGTGAAAAATACAAACTTCTAGCTCAAAATTATGGAGATTTGTCAGAATCTCATTCGAGCTAAGTTTCGCGGACGCTCTCCAACACATGCCTAAATTTTGTCACCAATGTTTCGAAAAGCTCCTCATTCAACAAGGATAAGATGATGAATTGACAAAGACACTGGAAACGAGAATTGCTCGGCGGATATCCTAACAAAAAGATTTTTCACCGAAAACTTGAGACCCCGACAGATTCTTATACCGTGTGATTTTCCTAGATGAATGAATGCTTAGCCTTGGCCGATCTCAGTGCAAGCATCACCTAATGCCTCTCTCCATTTTGGAAAGAACTAAGTCTCACCAGCTTTGACCAAAACCCGAATGATACTTGAACTTGCCGACCGAACGATTTCTACTCCCACCGGCATCGCCGAGGATGTTTTTGTGAAAGTTGGAACGTTCTTCTTTCTGGCCGATTTTGTGGTCGTTGATTATGTTGCCGATCCTCGTTCCCGCTAATCTTAGTGAAGACCATCTAAGGAACGGCACTGCCTTGATCGATGTTCACGGTGACAAAATAACCCTTATTACATGATGACCATCCATGAACCTTCAAATATGGTGATACTAAGACATCCTACAATATCATTGAAACAGATAACCGAGTTGATGTCATTGACAATATGCTTGTGATGAAAATGTTCAAGAAGTTACTTGAAATTTTCTGAAGTGAGAACCCACTTCAACTTCGTGATCTAATGCTAGATTCTCAGCTCTCCAACTCTCACACGACCCTTCGGAAGAATGATTTTGTAATGGAAAAGATCGATGAAATTTCTTGAACACTATGATTCAATACCACCAGGTGTTGACAGGCATCTATGATCCCTGCGGGAGATAACTGTATACCATGAAAGAATTGATAAGTGTAATCAATTAGGTGACCCAAATCTCCCTCCGCACCGAGTTTGTGGAAATTAATGGCCTGAAAAGGTTAAAATACTTCATTGTGAGATCCGTCCTAGACCATGAACTCAAAGACTTACAACCCTTCTTGAGTATGCGTTGTGGAGGGTGAAACAAATTACCCGACATAATCGCGAGAAAACTAAAAGATTATGAGGATAAAACCAACCGCCCTAATCAAGGTTCTTAAGTCACACAAACATGCCATAGCTTGGAAGATATCTGATATTAAGGGGATAGATCCAAGTTTTGTATACCCATAAGATTCTGATATGGGTGTGAAGAAAATGCCAAACCCTATTCAATATCAGAGAATGTGTAACCCCAAATCCATGAAGGTTATTAGCAAGAGTGATCCAACTCATTGATGCAGGGTTAATTTACCCATGTCTGACACCCCTGGTAAGCCCGGTTCATTGTGTCCTAAAAGGGAGGCATAAAACGTGGAGAAAATGAAGAAAATTGATTGATACCCACTAGGTTGGTACGGATGCGCGAGTTTGCCTCGAAAACTGGAAAACTCAATGAATGGCCACTCGTAATAGACCCCATTTTCCCCTTTACCATTCGATGATCAGATGCATGAAAGATTAGCCGTAAATAGAGTACAATGCCTTTTGGACGGATTCTCCCGGCTGTCTTTCAGATACCCAATTACCCACTTGGCTCAAGAGAACACTACCTCACCTCCCTTAGGGACAATGACGTTGTTTGTTGCCCTTCGTCGCATGCCTTTTTGGCTTTAAGCAATGCACGTGCAACTTTCCAAGAGGTGTATGGTTGCAATTTTTGCATGATATGATTGGAAAAACCATGGAAGTCTTCATGCTGATTTCACGTTTTTCGGTGAATATCTTTCTTTCTCCACATGTCGCTTTCCCATATAGGCCAAAATGCTCCAAAGGTGTGAAAGACACCAATCAAGTGCTAAATTTATGGAAAAATTGCACTTTTATGGGTCAAGGAAGGAATAGTCCTTGGCCATAGAGATTTCTAAGTCTAGTGATTGTGTTTTGATACATCAAAAGTTGATGTCATTGTAAAATAACATCGATCCCACTACCGTGAAATGTATTCGCTAGTTTTACTCGATCACGAGCCGATTCTACCGACGATTTATTCAGGATTTTTCCAAAATCGCCCGGCCTATGACCCACCTCCTTGAAAAAGAAACTCCGTTTATCTTCTCGAAGAAGAATTGAAGCATTTGAAACCCTTAAGATGAAGTTAACCCAGGGCGCCAAATTCTAGTTGCTCCGATTTGTGGGACTTGCCCATTGAAATCATGTTAATGCCAAGTGATTTTGCTGTTGGGGCAGTCCTAGGGCAACGTAAGACCAAGCACTTCCAACCGATACACTATGCAAGCAAAACTATGACCGAGGCTCAAGCACATTACACTACAACGGAAAAAGAATTACTTGCCGTAGTGTATGCTTTTGAGAAATTCCGGCCATATCTTGTCTTGTCCAAAAGCATAGTGTATACGGACCATTCGGCTCTCAAGTACCTGCTTGCTAAGCAAGATGCTAAGCCAAGATTGCTCCGGTGGATTTTGCTGCTCCAAGAATTTGATGTCGTTATCCGTGATAAAAAAGGAGCAGAAAATCTCGTCGCCGACCACCTTTCCAGACTTGAAAATCCCATCAAAGTGAGGAACTCGAGAAAAGGGAAATTACAGAAACATTTCCTCTCGATACACCCCTTTTGGATGGCTACCTATTCGTGGTGATGAAATGCCCCATGGTTTGCGCCGAATTATGCGAACTACCATGCGGGAATTTCCTGATAAAGGGATGTCGGTCTCAGCAGCAAAGAAAGTGTTTCAAAGACGACCAAACCCTACTTTGACGACCCCTTTTCTGATTCAAGATCTGGCTTGACCAAGTTAAATTAGGCGTTGTGTTTCGGGCAAGAAGCTTTTTATTTTTTTTTGCTTCTTAAAGCTGCCATAATGGACCCCACCGGGGGACAACTACTTTGCCAATTACACCGCTAAAAAGATCTTCAAATTCAGGATTATATAGCCAACACGATTTACAAGGATGCCCCCGACTTTTGTCACCCCGATGTGACATTTGTCACGCCAAGGCACAATTTCGCACGTGATGAGATGCGCTGAACAAAACTCCAACCAAGTTTGCGAAATCTTTGACATTTGGGGCATTGATTTTAATGCGCCGTTCCCGTCTTCAGAGGGAACCAAATATAGTACTCCGTGGCAGTGGATTACTTATCAAAATGGGATGAAGCGAAAGCACTATCAACTACCCCACCAATGATGCCCGAGTTGTTTGCAAATTTCTTAAATCACTCTTCGCGCATATTCGTGCCGCCCTCGTGCAATCATAAGTGATCGCGGAACCCATTTTTGCAATGACCAATTTGCAAAGGTCATGCTTAAATACGGAGTCACTCATCGTCTCTCCACCGCGTATCATCCACAAACAAGTGGACAAGTTGAGGTATCCAATCGTGGTTTGAAACGAATTCTTGAAAGGACCGTGGGCGAAAATCGTGCCTCTTGGTCGGATAAATTAGATGACGCACTTTGGGCTTTCCGCACAGCTTACAAAACACCCATCGGGTGTACTCCATACAAGTTAGTGTACGGGAAGGCATGTCATCTTCCGATTGAGCTCGAGCACAAAGCTTACTGGGCCCTTAAGCATACAAACTTTGATATCAAAACCGCGGGTGATCACAGAAAAGTTCAACTCAATGAACTTAATGAACTTCGTGATCATGCCTATGAAAATTCTTTAATTTACAAAGAGAAAACAAAGAGAATCCATGACTCCAAGATCAAAAACCGCGTTTTCAACGTCGGTGATCGAGTCCTCCTCTTTAACTCTAGATTGAAGATTTTCTCGGGCAAGCTTAAGACCCGCTAGAGTGGACCATTCACTGTAACCCAAGTTTTTCCATATGGCACTGTCGAGTTATCCCAAAACTCCGGGCCAAATTTTAAAGTGAATGGTCACCGTTTGAAGCACTACTTTGGAGGGGACGTACCACAATGGGTAGTCCCAGATCTCCAGACGTTCCCCATGGACCAATAAATTCGGGGACAGGTCAAGCATAGCGACCTTAAACAAGCGCTTCGTGGGAGGCACCCCATGCTTATCGTAGTATTGTGTTGTAATAAATAAGTGTTTTCTTGTTATGTGGAGGCTTACCTCTTCCATTATCCATGTTTTGTCCATGTTTTGTATGCTTTGTATTGTATGTCTAGGATTTCCCGGATTGTGAAGACTCTCGTGCTCTCAGTTTTACCTTTCATTCACAAGAGTTTCACATCCTCAGCTTCATTTTGGGAATCCAATATCCTAATCTAATCGACTAACGTTTTATCTTTTGACACACTTTATAAACGGCCTTAGATTTACGTAGATACCCCTTTAAAACATCGAGGACGATGTTTAGTTCTAGTATGGAGGGGATCTTTGATTTGATTTTTGCATGCAGCCGTTGCTGTCACGTAATCCCCTTTTTACCACCAAAATTTTTGCAAAAATACCAAAAAAAAATGAAATTTTTTTTTCAAAAATAAAATAAGTGTTTTGTCACAGTTTTGACTTTCCTAATGGGTAGAATGAGAATAATTTTTGACTCGATCGGGCGTGTTGAGCCCTAGCTAGTTCCTCAACTTACCACTGGTAGGCTAAGCTTTCACGAATTCGATTGCTTCGAATTTTAATAAGGTGAAGAACAAGAAGTGATAGAGGTTAATATAAGTTTATGTGCTGAACAAAAACTTATATGAGTAACTTGTGTTCTTTTTCTCCCATTAGCTTCTAATTCACCTAATCATACGTGCTCAATTCAGTTTAACTAAGTCAATCAATGTTTTTAGAAAAAGCTTCAAATTTGTAACTTGATTCTTTAAAACGAGATTTTTCTGTTCTTAATAAATTCGAAAGTTAAAATGCCAAAGAAGCATGAATGAAGTATGAATGCAAAAATGCATGAATATTGAAATTTTGCCAATGAAGCATACATTTGATTATATGGAACAAGTAAAAGATGTGTCGTGATATCCCACTCCGCTAACCACGAGGTGGGGGTTCAAACTAAGACATCTTTACTTCTAGGGATTTGGTGTGTTGTGATATCTCACCAGGAAGCGAGGTCTAGGTGAGGGTTCAAACTAAAACACTTATCCTTAGCCATATTAGGAAGAAGGTGTTGTTGTGATTTCCCACTACGCTAGCAACGGGGTGGGTTTTCAAACTAAGAACATCGGTCGTTGGTTGTGATATCCTACTAGGGAGCGAGGCCTAGGTAGGTGTTCAAACTAAACAACGCATTCCTAGCTTTAAGAACTTATGAGTATAATGATGAAGATGTTGCAAAAAGTTCTACAGTTAAAATCTCGTTCTTTAAAATCAAGTTACAAGGTCCTAATAAGTTGTTGCTTTGAGTCATGATTCATCTTGAATCACGACTATGAAAATAAGTTGATCTATGGTTGAATTGAAATGAGCACACACATTTAAATCATACACTCATGTTGGGAGTTAAAAGTTCACAAGTCATAAGTATGAGTGCTTAGCATTTAGACTTATATTGACAAATGATCTTGTTTAATTGCTTGGTTTGGATCTAGTGAAAAATCGGGGACGATGAATTTATCCGTCAGGACATCCGTAGATTATTCTATGGGCGTTTCTCATTCTATGATCCCAATGTTGATAAAATAAAGGGAGTCAAAAGGAAGTAGAGAAAGAAAATGATAAAAAAAAAAATTTAGGGATAGTTAGTGTACAAATAAAAAAAAATGGTGGAAACGGGACTTGTCGAAACTTTTGATTCTTTAGTTTCCTTTGACGAACACTTTGCTACTTTTCGAAAGTTATTAGTCGAGGGAGATTGAGATTCTTAGTTTTCGTAAATGCTTACTTCATAGCATTGCGTGAGGACACGGCAATACCTTAGTATGGGGGATTTTGGTATGTGCTTAATTACACATACCTTTTACCTTTAAAAACGAGCTAAAATAACCAAAAACGGACTTAAAATGCCAAATATATGCTTGTTTTGCTAATTGTGTTGTGCAGGAACGGATAACCAAGAAAAGGACGAAAAACAAAGCCAAAACGACAAAACCAGACTCGGAATGGAAAAGACTGTGAAAGACAAAGCCAAATCAAAGCCGGAAAGTCAATCAAGTCAAAAAGTCAACAGAAAAGTCAACTGGTCAAAGTCAAAGTCAACCCAAGTCAACCCCGAGGTCAAACTCAAAGAAATATAAGTTTAGGGACTGAAATTGTCAATCCCTAAACTTATATATAAAGAAGAAAAGAGGAAAAGAAAAGAGAAGGGCCATTTTGCAATTTGCTCAAAGTAACAAGTGGGGGGGCAAAACTGCCAACCCCCCTAACTTGTACACCACAAGGACGGTGGGTGAAAAGAGTTAAATAACTCTTGGGGACTTGTTTTGCCAAGTCCCCAAAAGTTATTTAACCACAAGGACCAATTGTGTAATGAAACAGATAACTTAGAGGGACCATTTTTGCCAAGTTCTCAAACTTCACTCTGTTATAACCCCACAACTTCTTTTCCCGCTTCTTTTTCCCTCCCAACACACTCACGGGCTGTTTAACCCACTTTTACCCTGTGAATCTTCACCACCACCATGGATATTCATCTCCCCCCTCCTCCACTACCTTTCCCAGCAACAAATGTGCCAACTTGGCAATCCCACACCCCCCAAGACCTATTTCGACGGCTAGGATGGACTTTGGAAGAATTAAAGGCCAAGATTAAAGGCTGTGACACTCTCACAAAACAAACACACCTGTGTTTGTGTGTCTACAAACAAGCACAACAAGAAGAAAGAGAAAGAGAAGACCTAGCTTTAGTTTTGGCTATAAAAGCCTTGTAAGCCCATTGTGGCAAATATTCCAGTTTTAAGCAAGTTTTAATTCAGTTTTTAATTAAGTTTTTATTGTAGTTTAAAGTGTTTTCAAGTTAACCTCTCTTATGCATTTGTAATTTTCAGTTTTAATGAAAATTTAAGCCGTTTTTACTTCATAAGCTCTCAATAAGCTAATTTGAGCTTATTCTTGTTAATAACTCAAAATTCGTTTAATAAATTGTTAAAAGTCTATTAAATAGCTGTTTTAAGGTTTGATTTAGTCTAAATGCTCATTTGATTGTGATTTTGGAAGCTTTTGGAGAAATAAGCTAATATAAGCTTATTGAGCTTATTGCTCAGGTTTAGAGGCTAAGGAGCCATTAGGACAGGTTTTTTTTGGCCACTCACTCAGAAAGAGTGGCCTTGGTTCTGAGACAACAAAAATCCAAGGTTTCAATTTTCTATTTTCATTTAGCTTATCTTTTAGCTTAAGGAATTAGCTTATTTGCTTTCAATCTTTGTAAACACATTAGTTTAGAGTTGTTATTTGGCTGTTGTAAGTTTTTATTGCATAATTTTGTGTTAAATTAGCTTATCTCTAAAAAACTGTCATAAGTATTAGTATAAGCTAGTAGAGAAACTAGCTTATTTTTCTTAATAAGCTAGGATTTTTAGTTTTAAAATAGCTTAAATAGGTCAAAATAAGTAGAAGTAGATAAAAAGTTTTCAAAGTTTTAGCTTAAAAATGGATTTTATACCCACTTTGGTTTGACAGTTTTGAAATAAAGGGGTGTTTGGGATAGCATTCAAAGTGGGTCAAAACTCGGTCTTGGTTGGGTTATGACCATTAGGTTGGGATTTAGTTCAAGTTGTAAGCTCATTAAAGCTGATTTTAAAGTTTTCAGTTTTGGAAAACTGTTTTTTCAAAGTTTTTGCAAATAAATTTGAAACTGTGAGGATTTCTTTTATACACAAGGCTATTTAGGATAAGCACTTGTGAGTGTGACTTCAAGCACTAAAAAGGTGTGTTTTGTGTGTCTAAACAAGGCTGTTAGAAAGCCTTAGTCTTTTGACTTTGTGAGTCAAATCCACCAAGGTTCCTAGTGTCACAGTTTTGACAAATCCCAACTACCTTTTTCACTACCAAAAATATCAGACAAAGTAAATTAAGTTTTTAGGAGGTTGAATTTGGTGCACAAGCTCCTTCAGCTATAGCACTCAATCTGTTTAAGCTTCTTTGTGTTTTAGAGCCTTATTTGACAGCTTAAAATAAGCTGACAAATAAGCCTTGAGATTTGCCTTTAAAGTCCCTGGTGCAAAGGGGGGAAACTTTAGAGGGTCATCCTTCTCAGCCAATAAGCACACTTAAGCCCAACTTTTTGGCTTATTTTAAGAGTCTATAAGCTCTTAAATAAGCCCTCAAAGTTTCAAGCCTTAGGAAGCTTATTTGTGTGCTTATTTTTAAGCCCAAACATGCCTCTTGGCTGTTTTTGAGCCCCTTAAGCTGAGGGACTGCTTATTTTTTGACTTTGGCTTATTCAGCCATTAATTCCTAAGCCCTAATGTTTCCAAGAGCTTTTTAGGTTAGGTTAGATTATTTAGTTTGCTATTTCCTTTTTTCTTGCTTATTTTGTCCTAGCATTTAAGCCACTTAGCTCTTTAAAGCTTTAGTTAAGCTTTCCTGCCATATTAAGCTTCTCACAAGCTTATTTAGTGTAGCTTTTCCTGTTCCTAGTTTGCTTATTTAAGTTAGATTAGCCCTTTGCTTACCTTGTTTTGGCCCTAGCTTTAATTTGACCCTAAGTCCAAAAGATTAGCAAAAAAAATTGGCCTTTAGCTTAATTATAAAGCCATTTCTGTCAAGTTCACTTATTTTTAGTTATTTAGTGGTTTTCAGCAAAAGCTCTAGTTGACAAAGTTGTTAAGCCCCACGAGCTTAACAACTTTGCTTCTTTGAGTTTTCAAAAAAAAAAAGGGGAAGACACTTGGTCCGGGTGAGCAAGACTCGAACCCTGGACCAAGCGATACATCCCCTTTAACTCACACACACTTAACCACTGCGCCCTTGGGTCTTTTTCGTTAAAGACTCAAGGGCAAATATATTTAAGGGGGTTTTGCCCAAATAGGCTAATAAGCTGTTTAGCTTATTTTCGGAGCTTATTGCATAAGCTGTGTGGTGTTTGGTATTTTTCATAGGATTGTTAAGTTGTAAAGTATTTTTAGAAAAATTTTCAGAATTTTTTGTAATCATTTACTATTTTTTATAATTTAATTTAGTTAAAAGTTTGTTTAATTCATAAAAAATACAAAAATTATCAAAAAAATATTTTGCTTTTTTAGAAAATTTTCTTTTACCATCTAGTTTGTAGGAAAAATATAAAAATTTTCGTAGGGTCATTTTTACAACTTTTTACTTTTTAAAGAACGGGTCCGGGTACGGGATTTTGTTTTGACTCGTTTTTGGGTCAAACGAACTCCGTTTTCGGTCTAGTCTTTTTCATTCTTCGTTATTTGACCCGTAGAGTAGTTTAGAAGTGAAAAATTTTCCGTAGGGTTATTTTTAAAGATTTTAGGTTTTCCCCCTTTTGTACGGGATTCGGGGTCTCGTTTTCTAGTTTAATTTCGTAATTTCTAGGTTTTTCTTAAACGTTTTAGTCCGTTATTATCTAATTTGACTTTTTCAACTTCCCAAACTCATTCCTTCCTTCAAACTCAAATCTTCGATCGTATCGATTTACCATTCCAGCCTCGTTGGGGATTTACGACCCGGGAAACATTTCTATATCTACTTCTCGGTATCATTGATTCTGCTTTTAGACTATTCTTACTATATATTTTATATATATTATATATATTTTAAGGTATAGTTTGAACGGATCACTTAGCATCCTGCTTAGCAAGCAGATACTTGAGAGCCGAATGGTCCGTATACACTATGCTTTTGGATAAGACAAGATATGGCCGGAATTTCTCGAAAGCGTACACTACGACAAGTAATTCCTTTTCCGTTGTAGTGTAATGTGCTTGAGCCTCGGTTATAGTTTTGCTTGCATAGTGTATCGGCTGGAAGTGCTTGGTCTTACGTTGCCCTAGGACGACCCCTACAGCAAATTCACTTGCATCACCACATGATTTCAAAGGCACAGTCCCAATTTCGGGAAGCACCTAGAATTGGAGCCTGGGTGAACTTCATCTTAAGGGGTTTCAAATGCTTCGATGCATTCCTTTGAGGAAGATAAAAACAGAGTTTCTTTTTCATAGGAGGTGGGTCATAGCCGGGCAATTTTGGAAAAGATCCTGAATAATTCGTCGGTTAGAAATCCGGGTGACCGAGAAAAAAACTACGAATACCCTTCACGGTAGTTAGATGAGGCAATTTTGCAATGAACATTAAACTTTCGCCTTATCAACCTCAATCCCGGACTTAGAAATCTTATGGCCAAGGACTATGCCTTCCTTGACCATAAAGTGGGTGGGGGGGTACACTTTTCCCAATTTAGCACAAGATTTAATGTCTTCACCCTTTGGAGCATTTTGTCTAAATGGGAAGGCAAGAGGAGAAGGAATGCACCGAAAACCGAAGAAATCATCCTGAAGACTTTCCATGGTTTTTTCTCAATCATATCGTGAAGATTGCAAACCATACACCTCTGGAAACGTGCCCGGTGCATTGTTAACCCAAAAGGAAGGCGCCGATATGGCAAATGTCCCGTAAGGGCAGGTGCAGGTAGTCTTTTCTTGATCAAGTGGGTCAATCGGGATCTGAAAGTAGCTGGAGAATCCATCCAAAAAGCAATAGTACTCATTTTTGGCTAATAGTACTCATAAATGGCAACGGGAAATGGTCTTTACGAGTTGCATCATTGAGTTTTCGGTAATCGATGCAAACTCGCCATCCCGTAACCAACCTAGTGGGTATTAACTCATTTTCTTCATTTTTTACCACGGTTATGCCTCCCTTTTTAGGGACACAATGAACCGGGCTTACCCAGGGACTGTCAGAGATAGGGTAAATTAACCCGGCATCAAGAAGTTTGATAACTTCTTGCTTAATAACCTCATGGATTTTGGGGTTAACCCTTCTCTGATGTTGAACTACGGGTTTGGCATTTTCCTCCATCAAAATCTTATGGGTGCAAAACTGTGGATCTATCCCCTTAATATCAGAAATCTTCCAAGCTATGGCATGTTTGTGTGACTTAAGAACCTTGATCAGGGCGGTTTTATCCTCATCTTTCAAGTTTTTAGCGATTATGACGGGTAATTTGTCATCACCCTCCAGAAACGCATACTCAAGATGGGATGGTAAGTCTTTGAGTTCTAGGTCGGGAGGATCTTCACATGAAGATTTAATCTTTTCAGGCACATTAATTTCACAAACTGGTGACGGAGGGAGATTTGGGTCACTATTGATCACACTTAACAATTCCTCAAGGTAAACAGTATCTCCCTCAGAATCATAGATGCCGTCAACACCCGGTGGTATTGAATCATTGTGTGTTTAAGAATGCATTGATCTCTTCCATTAGAAATTGTCATTCCTCCGAAGGGAGTTGAAAGATGGAGAGCGAGAATCGATCATAAGGTCCGAAGTAGAAGTGGGATTGCCACTTTCAGAAATTTCAAGTACTTCTTGAACATATTCTTCACAAGCAATGTCAATAACATCGACTCGGTTAACCGATTCAATGATATTGTAGGAGAAGGTTTTAGTATCTCCAACTTTGAAGGTCACGGATTGGTCATCATGTCTAAGGGTCATTTGTTCACCGTGAACATCTATTAAGGCACGTGCCGTCCTCAAGAAAGGTCTTCCTAAGATTAGGGGAACCCGAGGATCGGCAACGTAATCAACGACCACAAAATCGGCAGGAAAGAAGAACGTTCCAACTTTCACGAAAACATCCTCGGCGATGCCGGTTGGAGTAGAAATCGTTCGGTCGGCAAGTTCAAGTATCATTCGGGTTTTGGTCAAAGCTGGGAGACTTAGTTCTTTCCAAATGGAGAGAGGCATTAGGTTGATGCTTGCACCGAGATCGGCCAAGGCTAAGCATTCATTCATCTCCGGAAAATCACACGGTATAAGAAATCTACCGGGGTCTCCAAGTTTCTCGGGAAACTTTTTTAGGATAACCGCCGAGCAATTCTCGTTTACCGGTGTCTTTGTCAACTCAATCATCTTATCCTTGTCATTGAGGAGCTTTCTAAACATTGGTGCAAATTTGGGCATGTGTAGGAGAGCGTCCGCGAAACTTAGCTCGAAATGGAGATTCCGAAAAATCTCCATAAATTTTGAAGCTAGAAGATTGTCTTTTTCACGGAGCTTTTCTTTGTTGGCCCTTGAAGGATAAGGCAAGGTTGGTTTAGTCTTTGAAGCAACAACGGGCTCACCAATTTGGTCATTAGTTTGGACCACCGGAGGTTGGATGTTTTCGGTGCTTGGTTGCACCGTATCCTTTGTCACCTCGGGTTCATTTTCCTTCTCTTTAGGAGGAGAAGAAATTTGAGGTCCATTATAGGAAACACCGCTTCGGGTAGTGATTGCTTTCACATCACCTTTCGGGTTAGCAATGGTGTTGCTTGGAAGAGAACCCGAGCCCGAAGTAGAAGCGGTATTACTATTCACGAATTTGGTGATCAGGTCCGTTATATTTGCCATTTGATTTTGCATATTTTGCATAACCGCGTCATTAGCTTTGACGTAGTTATCAAAATCGGACTTAGACACACCTGGTGCTGGAGGAACTAGAGCGGGAGCTTGGTAAGGTGGAGCTTGAAAAGTCGGGGGTTGATTAATCTGGGGTTGGTAAACTTGTCCTTGATTGAAATTATTACCCTGATTTTGGTTAAAATTGTTCCCCCGATTTTGGTTGAAATTGATCCCCCGATTTTGGTTGTTTTGATGGTTTTGCATAGGAGGAAAACCGGGAGGTCGAATTTGGTTTGCAACCATCTGAGGTCGGTAACTGGCATTCCCTTGGTTGTAGTTAACTGCGGCGGCTTGTGACACGTACTCTTGAATATTGTCACGATAAACGTTGCCATCGGTGGCTGGACAATTTTGGTAAGAATGACCACCCCCGCAAGTTACACAACTTTGCTCGACCGCTTTTACGGGAGCAAGAGCTGGAGTTTGGTTTTTCTTATCGAGAATCAATGCTCTAACCATATCCTTAAGTTCAGCAACATCGGATGAAACTGCTAGGGTAGAAGAGTTCGTACTCACTTTGGCTCTCGGTGATTTTTAGGCATTCTCGAGGCATTTTATCCAGAAAGTTACCCCCCACGGCGGAGTTCAATGAATCTTGATCATTCGAGTTCAAGGAATTATAGAATGTATCGAGTTTATGCAATTCTGAAAACCCATGATGCGGGCATGCCCGAAGAAGATCATTGAATCGATCCCATGCTTTGAGCAATTCCGCCAAAAACCTCGTGATTTTGTTACAAAGATTTGTCGTCTTGGAGGGAGGGAAAAATTGGTTGATGAATTTCGAAACAAGATCATCCCAAGTTAAAATCGATCGAGGGGGTTCTTTTTCAAGCCAAATCCGGGCTGCTCCCTCGAGGGAAAATGGGAAAAGCATCAGCTTAACCGACGTACTCGAGACATTTGGGAACTTCATCGTAGAAGTGATCTTGTTGAAATATCGAATTTGAGCATGCGGGTCCTCCTTGTCATGTCCAAAAAATTGTTTATTTTGAACAAGAGTAAGCAAACTATGCTTGAGCTCAAAGTTGTCCGCGGTGATTGCGGGAACAACGATTGCATCCTCATAACCCTCGGTGGGTGCTTGGAGCAATTCCGCCAAAGTACGATTATCGGCCATCGTAACTACGGGAGGAGGTTCTTGATTATTATTTGGTTTCTCAAGATCAAATGGTTCAACAGAAGTATGTGGGACTTGTTGTTGTCTACGTCTACGGGATTGAGAATGAGTGCGCATGCACAAAATAGAAATACAAAAAGAAAATTTATACTAATTAATTTTTGGTTTTTCAATGATCTATTCACAATTTATTTTTACGGACAACGAGATAGGAAAACTTTAACCACTAATCAAACTTACTTCACGGTAGCTCTCCAAATGAAAAACGCACAAGCGAGCGGAGGAGTAGGAAAGCGCAAAGCTATTAAAATCTTTTCTCCTTTCGGGTCGTAGTTCCTCGGAACAACCCTCCTTATACCCACCTTATAGTTTGTTAATCAAATCGAGGTGAGCCGTACGTCGTAAGCGACACAAATGGCAAGTTTTTAAATCTTTGATTCGAGAACTTATTAATGATAATACTTTAGTGGAAAGTATTATATGTTGGTGTTCTTTTACCAACTTGGTGAATTTATTTATTATTTCTTTTTATGGACAATTTTTTTATCTTTTTGATTTTTTTTATTTTGTTTTTATATGATAATTATACTAATAAAAGAAAGTGAAAAATATTTTTGTACTTTTTTATATTTTTATAAAATAGAAGAAATATTTACAAATCCAAACTCAAATTGTCAAACGTTACGATAATCGTTTCACAGCCTCCCCGGCAACGGCGCCAAAAATTGATTCGATTGATAGTATATATATAATATAACACAATGCAAATCCCAACCAATTGCCCTTGACCAAGGCAAAAAGTCAAAATTCACAAATAGAATCAATATATATCCGGAAGTTTGATTTCCCGGGTCGTTATGTCCCAACGAGGTGTGCAATTGAAAATCGAATGACGAATTGATAATCGATGTTTGAATGGAACGAGGTTATGATTGGCTTTTCTATCACTACAATTAAAAATGCAAAAACGATTAAGAAAAACCTAAGATTGATAACAAGGAAGTGATTTAACCCTAAAAACGATAACGGAAACCTAAAAACGCGAGTTAAAAACCTAAAATCTCAAATTTTAATCCTAAAATCTATTTTTCACTTTTAATAAGCTCTAAATGACTAAAAAGAAAGATTAAAAAAACTAGATTAAAAACGGAGGTGATTAAGGCTAAAAACGCGTAAAAACGAGAACGGGATCGAATCTCGTTCTTTAAAAATTAAATTTTTACAAAAATGACCCTACGAAAGCACTAATATTTTTCCTAGAAACTATGTGATAAAAGAAAATTTTAAAAAAAGATTCATATTTTTCTGATTGTTATTTTATTTTTTATGAATTTTTTAAGTTTTTAATGAAAATAAATTATTAAAAATACTAAACGTCTATATAAAAATCTAAAAAAAATACAAAAAATAGCTAAAGTTATGAAAATTCTAAGAAAAATAAGTTGGGGAACACAACTTATCTCAATAAGCTGTTAAAAAGCAAAAACAGCTTATAAGGCTTATTGGGCTAAATGTGTATAAGTATTTAATTGTGTAGATGGATACACGAAGAAGTCTCAAGGGCAGATGGTTGTGTGTGTGGTGTATAAGAGGGTTGAGGGTGTTGAGGTCTCAGGTTCGAGCCATGCTCACCTGAGACTTCCACATTCCCCTTTTATTTTATTTTTTGAAAACTTTTTTCACAAACCTGTAGAAAAGACAAAAATAAGCAATTTTTACAACTATGACTTTTTATAAAAGCTTATAAATAAGCTGTAAAAAAGCAATTACAACAGACAGAATGGCTTAAATGGACAAAGGCTTAAAAGGCTTTTCCTTTTGGCTTTTCAGACTTAATAAGCGACTTAAGAAGAAAAATAAGCAAAACTTAGACTAAACTACACCTAATAAGCAAATGCAGATTGGAATAAGCAAAAATGAATGAAAATTAAGCTTAGAAAAGCTTAATAAGCTACTGACACAAAGATGGTTATAAAACAGACAAAAGGGGGGACTTTGGGCTTATTTTTAAGCCATTAGACAGAGTCTTGGGCTTATTCACTTATAAAACTAAAAAGCCTAACAAAAAATCTACATAAATCAAGGATCAAAAAGCAATTTGAAAGAAAAATAAGCTGAGAAAAATCTACTAGAAAAAGCTAGTCTAGACTTTTTGAATGTTTAAGTTTAACAAACTGTCTAAGCTTTTTATACAAGATAAGCTAAGAAAAGTTTCAAATGAACTTATGAAAACTTATATACTATAACTAATAAGCATTATTGGATCAATATTAATCAAATGGAAACAGCCATATAAGCCAGAAATGAGCATTAATCTCAGCAGTACTAACTTTAAAAGTTAGTACTGATAGATGAACACTTAGGACTACTAAGCTAGAAAAAGGCAATTAAGCGCAAATGAAAAGAGAAATAAGAAAAGACTAGTAGCTACCCTAACCTAATAAGCATATATGAGCTGAATTAAGCAAGTAAAACAGACAGAAAAACCCAAATAAGCCAATAAGCCAAGAGGCTCAAACTGCAGGCCAAACAGCCTTGAGGGCCACCTTTGGCTTAATATTTAAGCACCAAGAAGGGGTCCAAAGGGATGAGGCTTACAAGGGCTTAAAGCTTAGCCTATAATCTTTCTAAAAATGCTAAATACCAAGAGAATGAAAAGCCAATAAGCAATTAAAAAGGGCTGATAAAAATGGTTTTTGCACCAGGGGAGCCTTTTGGGGATTATGGCAGACTCAAAAGGCTAATTGCAGCCCTTGAGATAAGCCACCAAAGAAGCTCAAAATGGTAAACCAAGCTATAACAGACTAACACAAGCCCCTAATGAGCTTATGCTAGAGTTTTCAGAACCTAAGAACAATCATAGCTTATCTAATTTTTAGCTTAAAAAGTGACAGTTTATAACATGACTTATCTTGATAGATTTTGTTAAACCAAAAACTACAAATGCAGTAAGAACACACTACACTCTAATGCATTATATCATTCAAGATGGACATAAAAACATGGACTATTATCAATATTAAGCAGTCTAACAAAATAAACAAATCTAGCAGTCAAGAGTTTGACAGACTTAAGCCATAACTATTTTAAACTTAGCTTTTAAGATTTAAACTATAAAATTAATTAAATCTAATGATTAGACCCTAATTAAGCTAATAGAAACAGGCTTTGTGACCCCAACCCAATGTATCAACCAAATTGACCCGTTTTAGGCTTATGCCAAACACCCCTTTAAAACTCAAAATCAACTTTTTAAACTAACACCGCTTATAACTTGCATACAACTTGATCAAATAAGCATAGTAAAGAACAATTAAGAGTAAATAAGGCAGAAAAAGCACAAGATAAGCATTAAATAAGCATGACAGAAATGAGCTAAAAATTAGATAAAATGGAAAATGTAAACTTACAAAAGTCCAAAGCTTTTGTTTAGAACTTAAATAACCCAAACCAGATTTCAACCACCCTATAGCTTATCCACTTAAGCACTAACCCATGGCCATCCAGTATGTACCATGCTCCATTTGCTTGAAATTCGAATTTTTGAGATTTTTAGTGAAAGCCTTAGACTCCATAAACTATGAAGAAGTTTATAAAGTTTAAGGGAAACAACTTGAATGTAAGTAATAAGAGCTTATAAGAGCTTTTGAAACACTTTAACAATGATAACACATGAATTTAAAGAAAACAAGATTGTCACTTTTAAACCTCAAATTTCATTAAACTTGAAAAAACAGTTACAAGACAAATAAAAACTGAAATAAGCTGTAAAATTACAAAGGAAAGAGATGATAAAAGATATGTCCCTAATGGCTTACAAGGGGTTCTATTTATACTAAAAAGCTTCAATTCTTGGGTCTTCCAACTGTGTTTCTTTTGTGAGAGTAATCAGAGTTGTGTTTCTTGTGTGAGTGAATTCCCAAAGTCATCTCACTCAGCGATCCAAGCTCATTTTTCTCATCTTAAATCCAATGCAGTCGATGACTAGTCTTTGAAAAGTGTGGATTTGCCAACTTGGATTTGTGGTTTATTGGAAGTGGAGGTGAATCAAAGTTGATCCATGGTGTAATTGGAGTTGCAGGGTAATAGGGGAAAGATGAACCCGTGACTAACAATGGGGTTTTGAGCTTGGGCGGGAAAGTCTGTTTTTGGGTATCAGGGGTGAAGGTTTGGGGGATGTACAAGTTAGGCCCTCCAACTTGTATTGTCTCCTTGCACGTATAGTCCTTGTGGTGTTTAAACTTTTGGGAAAATGGCATAAATGGTCCCTCATGGTTATATACTGTATTGCAAATTCAGTCCTTGGTGGTTTTGATAGTTTTGAGGACTTGTCAACACAAGCCCCTCAACTCATATATGTTTATTACATGCATGGTCCTTGTGGTGATACAACTTTAGGGGTTTGGCAGAATCAACCCCTAAAGTTATATTTCACTTAAATTGCATTTCCACCCATTGTAGTTTTTATCTTTAATATACAACTTCATGATTTGGCATTTATGGTCCCTCATGTTTGTATTCTTCTGATTCAGCTTCTCGGAGTTGACTTTGACTTTGACTTGACTTTGTCGGGGTTGACTTTGGCTTTGGCTTTGACTTCTTTTCACGCTCTTTTCATTCTCGTGCTCGGTTTTGTCGCTTTTAGCTTTGTTTTTGTCCTTTTCTTGAATATCCGTTTCCTGCACAACACAAATGCAAAACATACAAATACAATGTATTTTTGGTACGTTTTTAGTCATTTAAGTCCGTTTTTAATGGAAAATGGTATGTGTAATTAAGCACATACCAGACTGCATGGAGAGAGTCTCATGCGAGTCATTATGACCGAGTCATTCCAAAGCGGAAATACCTACGGTTTTGTTCGGAACAAGTGTGTCCAGAAGGGAGTATTCTTTAGTTCATAGTATTTAGGAGCGGTGATTATTATGAAGACGTGTCAAGACCAATTATAGTCGGTGTGCTAGTAAGCAATGGTAGATTTAAGCTGTCAAGGGTGTAAACCCGACACCGACACTAAGAAGAGATCCTCTTGAAGGTGTCAAGATTCCTAAGGTGGGTGGAAGCGAAGAAGGTTAATTTCGAGGTTGGAAATGAGAAATGGAAAAGACTTATCCTACGTGAGATGTGTGTTGCCTTTGACGTATCAACTGATGGCCGTGAAAAAGACTTCCTTTCCTGAATTGGAGAGTAGTGGTAGTGTAGTTGTGACATACCTTAATCGTCAAGGATTTTAATGAGACACTATACGATACTTGACCTACGGTTAAGTGTAGTGGCCCTTACTCCGCGACGTGACGACCCAATGGCGTAAAGAATGGCGAATTGATTAAGACTCTACCAAAAGTGTGAAAATTCCCGTTATCCATTACTACTTTGGTGGAACAACCAAATAGCCAACGTCATAAGTTCCAAGCGTTTTTGAATTAGGATTTAGTATTTCGACATAATGAATCTGATTCATTAATGATGCTACGCGATGAGATGAGACCAAGCCAACGATGCTAGTCGCCACGAAGAAACGTTGAATTTTTTTATTTTCGTCGAACGAGTAATAAGTCCATGATGCTCGTTGTTTTCTTAATTGATTTTGTTGTTGTAAGTATCCTCGTCATGTTTATTCCATTGTTTCGTTTGTTTCGCTTTTAATTTGATTTCGTATATTATATCTGATGAGGTCCGACACTTGCGTTGGTTAGAGTGGATTGTGAATGGGTTGATTAGTTGACGGAGATAGGTTAGCTAGGCGTATTTTGATGTCGTTGTGAGGTGAAAATAAAGTTTTGATAAGTTTTGTAAAAGTTAATTTCGAGCAGAAACTTTGGCACGCAAAACGAGGTTCGAAAATTCATAAAATTTGATTTTTGATGTTGAAATATGATAGAGTTCGTCCTAATGTACGTTTCGATAATTCGAACGTCCCGTAACTCCTTATAACCACGAAGTTACGGCAAAAGCAAGTTTAGAAAAACTATAAATTGCAATCAGCTATTTGAGCTTATCTTAGTTGCTGATCTGATTTTCAACAGCTATTTTGAGCACTTTCGAGTCCGTTTCGGCCTTCCGACGAAACACGAAAGTTGCTCGGAATAACGTTTTCTATAAAATATTTTCTTGGTCAAAGTCACGAAAACATGATATAGCGGGTTAAAACTGATGGTCAAACTGCTGCATTTTATCTAAACTACAAGTAACAACAGAATTGAAAAAGTGTGTTTTGGTCATTTTCTGTCAAGATTCAGGTCTCGGCTAAAACTAAAAAGTTGTCCGGAATATCGTTTCGCATAAAATTTCTTCTTTGTCCGAATCGTGAAAATGTGATTTAAAGTGTCGTTTGGCACGGGTCAGATTTGGGTAAAAATAAATATAAGTATAAAAGTAAAAAAAAAGTCAAATGTTGACTTTAAAAAGTCAAGGGTATTATAAGACTTATATAACTTTGTTAGAACTAAGTACTGCGATTAAATATACTGATAAATATTAAAAATATACTTAGATATTTAAAACTTACCAAAGATTTGTTATTTCCGTAAATAGTAACCTTTCTAAAAATTAGAAAAGTTATCAAAAATATACGATTTCAATTCAAGTCACGTAAGATTTAAAACGATCAATGGGACAATATTAACTCAATGTTGTGAGGTTCTTGGGATTCTTAGGGGCAGGTGGATTTCTTAACACATGTATGAATGTCCGTGTGTGTCTATATATATATATATATATTTATATTATATCATATATATTTATATATATATATATATTTAATATTTATATATATATATATAAATTATATATACCATATGTATGATTTTGTTGATGACGAGGTTACGCATCGTTGACTTATTACTTTTTGAATAGTAATAAGCGACATTATATTATAGGTCGTGATGTGTTCATTGATTTTTCCGCCTCCCCACCGTTGCATTATTTCGGTTATTTGATCTTCGGCTTTCAACCAATGTGGTTCAAGCCTCGCTTTTAAAGTTTTAAATGGTTTTACCCCGCGTGGGGGGGTATATTGTTGTTTTGGGTAAATTGAACGCAAATTGTTTTATTGATACTTGATATATATTCCTCCACTAACTGAGTAAATGCCTTTTTGCTTGTGTGACGTTAGTTACCATGTGTTGGTGAACGCTATTTTAATGCATTAAATATAGATCTATTGGGTTTGGACAAAAACCTGTCCGGGGTTGGAATCCGTTGGGAACCACCCTGTCAAACGGTCATTTTGTAGGTTAGTAATCGGAGAAGTAGTGGGATACTTCTCGGACATAATTTCGTCCTCGGGAATGCATCGTTGTTAAGTTCTCGGTATACGGACTCTTTAGTTGGAAATCACTATTTTTACTAGAAAGCTGACTTACGAGCCAACGTTATTCGTTTTTGTTGAACCAAAATATGCGTTCTACCTGTTATTGTTATAATACTTATGTAGTCACTCAACTGTTGTTAACTTTTTAAGCTGTATCTCAGGTTAAGGTGCTGGTTGCTGGCTGGATGGGACGGAAACAGGCGTGGATATCGAGGACGGTGTCTCGGTTGTGAAGTAGTGTCATAAACATAAACTAAGTGGTTTTAGAAATCAATCGTGTTGTGACTTTTAGAAATAATTTCTTCAAATCGTATTGGTAACCTATGTAAACTCTGATCTTTATAATAAATAATAAATTGTGTTTTTATTATAACGTATCTATTGAGTTTACTGGGACTCGTGTGCAAGTATTATGAAGTAGCACCCCAATCGTTGTATTCCGCTGCGTATCGCATTTTAGGGGTGTTACATCTTTTAATCCCAATAGCAGTAGTAACATACTCACTGCTTTTATTACTAGCAGTAATAAATCCAAGAAGCTAGCAGTAGTATCCGTTTATATCCAAGCAATATTAACTACTAGTAACAAACCTAGCAGTATAAACTTTCATTCAAACCCAAGCAGTATTAACTACCAAAAGAAGCCTAGCAGTATTAACTGCTATACGCTAGCAGTACAAACATCCAACAAAGCCAACAGTATTAACTAACTCCTTTTACCTTGGCAGTAGTAATACTTCATTAAAACAATACGTGGACAAGTTCTATCTTATTCGGAGCATTAGTACTAATGCTTACAAAAAGTGTAAAATATTTGGCTGGCAGTTAATTATAACATGAGCAGTTGTAACTGTAATCTGGCAGAGTTATCTATTCTTCTCATTGATTAGCACCAGACCATACTTTCAGCCCCACATTTAGTGTTATAGTCACGATAGCCCCTCCCGAAAGGTGATAACAACCAGATTCAAAATAGATTCATGATTAAACCTGTGATCACCAAACCATATACATACATGCTGTTTCTTTTTCTTATCGCTACCTGCCGCTTCTTCTCTTGAAAACATACCAACCCAAACAGTAGTAGATATGTATACACTTTATTAGCAACATTAAGAATATGGGAACACAGTATAATCTCTAAAATTATGGTTTTCTCATCATCACAAAACCCATTCCTAATCCATGAATAATAACTCAGACTGCTAATATTATCATGATGATATAAGCATCACCACCATCATGACCAGATTCATTAGTATCATCGTGAACAAGGTTCGAACACCAACAGACCTTAAATACCCAAACAATAAACTTTGTTGCGATGATAGCAGTATTAACCAAAACTTTTAGGTCTTTGGTTTATTGTTTAAGAGCATCAAGACAAACGCAAATCAGCACTTCAAGATAAACTATAACAAGCAGCGGATCTTCTTAAGGCATTATTAACAGCATAAATACAAGAAGATCATTAGGGTTGTTACCATTTAAACATACACCTTCAATAACTGATTTGCTGTTGTTGTTGATTTTGATGGTCAAGACAAAAAATCTACTTGCTGCAATCGGGATATGATCATCTCCAATGAACTAACATCTTCAACGCACCACAACAATATTATTATTAAGAGAACATAAACCATCTACCTGATGCTACAAACAACTTCTCAAAACAGCAACCCTCCTTGTATCTTCTTTGAAGTCGTGTACTGTAAACCATAGTTTCTGTTCTTTGAATTAGGGTTTGTGAAAAACCCTTGTTTTTTTGAATTCACCTAGTATTGAAAAACAAAAATAAACACGAACAAAAACCTTGTGATCCTAGATCGAGAGCCCCGTGGTTCTGATACCACATGATAGAACTCAAACACATGATAGTTTTTGGATCGTTTATAGCTCGAGGTTGTTTAGACCTCATTTAGGATCATGATAATAAAGACAATAACATGCAGCGGAATAAGAACAAATCAAAGTTATCATAACAAGGGTTTTTTCGTCTTTTAAAACTCCAAAAGCCTCATTTATTTGATCAGAATAATACAGGTTACATCAAATGGAACTGTAACAGGATCAAGTTCCCTTGACCTTGAGGCTTAATAACTACATTTGGCGTCTACATTCTCACGCCTGGGAATACACCACACACATTTAGGTCACTATGGAACTAACGGACTTGTACACCTATAACTAATAACTGTATCTCTTTATTAATTAAAGATATTAGGTTTTACAAAGGATAAGTATTAGGAAACAACTAAATCTTCCTAACTTTTATAATAATCTTCTGTAATCTTCTATCATTTAAAGAATTCTCCTTTGTCTTTTAAGTCCTTCATCTTTCATATGTTTTGTCTTATCAACTCAAATATAATTCCTAACAGAATGGGAGATGGTTAGTGTGAGTAGTTTTTGAATTTCATTAACCATTTTGGAATAATACACAAACTTCACCGCAAAAACATGATGTTCATCGGAATAAAAGTTAATTCGCGTTGCACATCATCTTGTTGTAGCGGAGTTTGTGTATTTGAAATACTTATGAGATTCAAAAACTACTCAAAGTAACCACCTTCCGTTTCTTGGGAAATATTTCAAGCTAGAAATATCATATTTACATCAACTGCATTAAAGCATTATTATATTTAGAGAATATATTCTTCATGTTTCTAGCTTGAATAGAAATGGTGATGTGAGTAGCTTTTGAAACTTATTAATCAGCTCAAACACACAAACTTCGACAACAAGATGATGTTCATCAGAATAAAATTTAATTCGTGTAGCACATCATCTTATTCTGTCTAATTTTGTGAGTTTGAGTTGATTAATAAGTTTCAAAAGCTACTCACATCACATGTTTGTTGCATATGAAGTTAGGAAAGTTCTGCATCAAATAGTTAAATATAGTACGTAATTTTTTTTACTTCATAATTGTTTTATAACTAGTTCATAACAGTTTGTGCATCAAATAAGTTATGTGTGCCTATAATTTCTCCTTTTGTGCATATAATTTGGTTTTGATATAATATTAGATAACTTACTTCTGTACTTTAACAGTGTGTTAAAAAAATCTCATTTTGTGCATAAAATTTTATAACAGAACCAAAATAGTATCTATTACTTGCTTTTGATGCATAAACTGATTTTGTGCTTCAAAAATAATTCATTTATTTGATAGGTAATTTGTATAGGTCATTGTACATAACCAAAATAATTTGATGTGTGCCATTTGTATAGGTCACTGCAAGTGGTTTAAGAAACAACTTAACAATGTTAAAGGTTCTCATGAACGGAATTGCTTGTGATCTTGAAAAAGAAATTCAACAACATCCTGGTGATAAAGAGATTAAGAATATCAAGTTGCAGTGGAAAGAAATGTTACTTAAAAGAGCAAGTGAAATGAACAAGAAAGATAAAGAAAGACCTCGTGAACATATATTTGAAGTTGATAGAGGTATGGAAGTTAAAGGGGAAAAATAATCAAGAAATGGAAGTTGATTTGGAAAAAAACCGATGCACACAAGACTATTGATGCAGACAAACAAGGAGCATCAAGGTTAAAAGACATGGACTTTAAGAACAAAAGCGAATGCACAAACTGGGAGAAACATTCAAAAATCTCAGCATTAACACCCAAAACGCTTTCTTCTTTTGATGCGCAATTTGATCCTGTTAAAGTTGTATCTACTGTGGAAGAACCGTCATAAGTTTTACTTGCAAATGACATTCCAAGTTTTGATTTGGGGCTCACGCCTACTCCTCCAGATGTGAATATTAATGCAGACAAACAAGATGTTTCAAATCAAGGTATGTCTACTATTATATATTCTTAATCTATTATATTACTTTAAAACTTGACCAGGACTTAATTAAAATTAGTTATTTGTGGGGCTACTGACACGTCAGCAAGTGGGATCCATTTGCTGACATGGTAGCCGACGTGGCGGTCTGGATTCGGGTCGTTCGGGTCGCCACGTGGACCACTCAGAGAGTGCCACGTGGTGTACTAGAATAATACCCTAGCCGTGGCAACGTTGGGACTCGAACACCCGATCTCACGGTCCAGTGTTTAAGTGCAACCAGCATTACCACTACACCAAAGCATAGATTTAATAATATGGTGCAAAATTAATTATAAGACCCTCATTTTGGCCTGGCAGGGTTATTAAGGGTCAAATAGAATTTGAACCGGTTCAAAAATCAAGGAGGGTACCGTTGGACTTGTAATTTTGTGCTCTTTCCAATGGTGTGCTCGGGGAATTTTTATGATTTCGTTTGAATCTCGATAAACGTGAAAACATTGTCGAAACTCACTTGAAAATCACCTTTTTTGCTTTATTTTCAATCCTTTGTACCTATAAGACATAAAAATACAAACCAAACATATTTGCAATATAATTTCCTATATTTTATGTTTTTATTCCATTTTGGTGTGTTTTTCGGGGTTAACACGATGTCTGTTTAAGCACACATCAGTCACCCCTGATATAAAAAGAAAAAGAAAGGACTTTGACAAGGAAAATATTTCAAAGGAAGCTAATGATAAAGATTCAAAGAAAATGAAACAAATAGTAAAACCATCTGATAATGTGAAATCTCCTTTTCTAGAAAGGTTTGTGAAATTGGGAGTCAGATGTACACAAGAGGAATAAGTATTTTTTGATTGCATCTTTCACGCGATAAGAAATCCATGGTGAGGATCTTTACATTTTATTAAATACGTCGAGTATGACAATTTCTTATCTATAAACTGTATGTTCACCAGAAACACTAATTTTATTTTCATGATACAGCGATTATTTATTTGTGACAGAAGAAGGATTTGGAGATGTGAGAGGTGTAATTGAAAGTTTGTATCTAGGGATCACAGTTCATGTTGGAGTTATAAACATGTGGTCACAGGTTTGCAACTTCGAAGAAGGATTAAGAAGCCCAGATTCCATGCGTAGGCTTTTTTGTCATTCATCAATGATCGTAAGTACAATATTAAATTATTGATGTCAAAATTTCTTTTTATATAGTTTTTTTTGTCACATAACACTTAGTTTTAACCATATAAGCTGTTTATAACATATAAGCAATCACAAACATATTTCTAGTTACCTGAATGTTAACTTGGATAAAAGAAATGGTTACCCGGAAATGAAACTTGACCAAAGTTACGTACCTTTCATAAACATCTTTCATGTCAAGTTTCTTTTTACATATATATTTGATAGTTAACTTATTTTGGTCCTTAAGCATGTATAAAATTAAAGATTTAAACATGATCTTGATTAAGAAAATTCTAGACAAGATGTTTAGGTTTATGAAAGTAACATGGTGCTAGAAATGAACACAAAGACTTACTTGGTAGTTTGAATTTTAAAATATAACGCCATTCGGTTTGAAACCTATCCACACAGTTCTGAATATCAGACAACAATAAACCTGGTTCAAATTCCCAAAGTGAAAATGCAGCTGATGGATCAAAAATATTTTTAAACAATAATTGTCCAAACAACGATTTGTCACTAAAAACCTTATGCACCATTGGACCTCCTTTGGCCATAAATGCAGCAAAAACATCTTCTTTTAAAGGAACACGCCATTTATGTGGAGACTGGTCCTCTAACACTACCTCAAGTTGTATGTCAGTCATTATTTAGTCGTGAGCAAAGTTTAAGTTTAAGTTTCTTTTTAATTATATACCACTTGCAGTAAAAGGTCTAGTTAGTTAGCCATTCATGGTTTGAAATAATATATATTGCTTTATTGATTCATTTTTTTTACTTTTCAGAGTGAAAAAACGTTGAATGAAAAGAACAATGTGAAAGCTCTTTCATATTTTATTGATGATATGGAGTTTGTCATGAAGAGTGCAAAAGTGGATAACATCTCTAACATTGATATGGTACTAAAGTATATAATTATTTATATATTTTTTATATCATATATGATTGTGTTGTAACAAAATCAAATAATTAAATAGGTACTCTTCCTTGTTCTTTTGGCAAAATCTTACGACTATCTCATTGTCTTCAATTTGAAAACTCCAAAGATTGAAATATTAGACAACAGTAAAAATGGAATTAACGTTGCTTTAGATGAAAGATATGGAGAGAGCCTCACAAAGCTGGTATGAATTTGAACAACTTAGACACTGTATATGCTAAAAAATGAATTACTATATTTATTAAAATATATATTGAAGTTTAATTATGTTCATTGCAGAAAAAACATTTCATCTAGTACTTGTCATATTCAGAACAACGAAGTTGGAACTCGATGAGGATGTCAGTTTGTGAAAGGTTAGAAATGAGTTGGAGAACAGAAAATAATATTACAGATTGTGGTATCTTTTTGATGCGCTATATGGAGACAGATATGGGATATGCGAAGAACTGGAAATGTGGATTTAAGAATGAGGGGTGGGAACAGCAAACCCAGATTTATGACTTAAGGAAGAAGTATCTGTCAAAGATCCTCAAATCAGATTTAAACTGCAAAAAAACTTTTGTGCTGAATGAATTGGATCAATTTCGCAAACTACCAAATGAAGAGAAAGTGAAGTTCTTGAAGGACATGTTTGTGCGTGTCCAAAACCATGTTAAAAATTATCTTAGTTTTATTTTGCTTTGTTTAAAAATAAAATGCTTAAACTATTTTGAAGAATGATGTATATGGAATCTCTTAATTTTATCTGATGTGTATGGAATTCTTATCAAAATGTTCTGTATAATGACGTGTATGGAATGCTTATCCTTTTGTTGAAGTTATTCGGCTTGCGATATTGCATTTGGAAATGGGATCACTGATGGTATTAAATATAGTTTTTTATATATATATTTTTGATTTTTTTATAGTTTTGCATTCATATTTTTAAAAATAGTTGTTTTGTTTGCATGAAAATCAAGCAAAATGTGCATTGGTTTTCATATGATATTAATAATGTTTTGTTTCTCGGAGAGGCCTGAGGTCTTTAAAATAAATATGTTTTGTGCATGAAAATTACAAATAAACATGATGTTAAAAGTGTGTTTTCTTTGATTGGCCTGAGGTGTTCAGAATAAATCTGTTTTGTGCATTAAATTCATGCTAATTGTGCATCATTTTTCTTACGATGTTTTAAAAGTTTTTTGTTTTTATGATAGGCCGGAGGTGTTTACAAAAAACACAGTAAGTTTACATACACACGGTAGATATTGACAAACTAAAAATTCTATACCAAAACCCGATCATATTTGAATTCGGGTTACTCGAGTTCGGGTCAATTCGGGTCGGGTCAATTCGGGTTCGGGACAACACCCAATATGAGAAAATGAAAAAAAACTTTTTGTTTTTTACTCTTTTAAATAGAAAATTTATAAAATTTATTTTAAAAAAATAAAAAAAATCCTAAATAAGCTGTTTTGTGCATGAAAATCAAGCAAAATGTGCAATGGTTTTCATATAATGTTAAAAGTGTGTTGTTTTCTCTGATTAGCCTGGGGTGTTCAGAATAAATCTGTGTTGTGCATGAAATTCAAGCTAATTGTGCATTATTTTTCGTACGATGTTTTAAAAGTTTTTTGTTTCTATGATAGGCCGGAGGTGTTTACAAAAAAACACAGTAAGTTTACACACACACACGGTAGATATTGACAAACTAAAAATTCCATACCAAAACCCGATCATATTTGAATTCGGGTTACTTAGGTTCGGGTCAATTAGGGTCGGGTCAATTTGGGTTCGGGACAACACCCAATATGAGTAAATTGTAAAAAAAAACTTTTTGTTTTTTACTATTTTAAATAGAAAATTTATAAAATTTATTTTAAAAAAATAAAAAAATTCCTAAATAAGCTGTTTTGTGCATGAAAATCAAGCAAAATGTGCATTGGTTTTCATATGATATTAAAAGTGTTTTGTTTTCTCTGATTGGCCTGTGATGTTCAAAATAAATCTGTTTTGTGCATGAAATTCATGCTAATTTTGCATCATTTTTCATATGATGTTTAAAAAGTTTTTTGTTTCTATGATAGGCCACAATAAGTTTACACACACACGGGGTAGATATTGACAAACTAAAAATTCCATACTAAAACCCGATCATATTTGAATTCGGGTTCGGGACAACACCCAATATGAGTAAAATGTAAATAAAAATCTTTTTGTTTTAATCTTTTAAATAGAAAATTTATAAAATTTATTTAAAAAAAATTAAAAATTCCTAAATAAGCTGTTTTGTGCATGAATTAAGCAAAATGTGCATTTGTTTACATATGATATTATAAGTGTTTTGTTTCTCTGATAGGCCTGAGGTATTTAAAATAAATTATGTTTTGTGCATGAAAATTCTTGTGTAACTGCATCTCTTGTCCAACATCTCGACACATACCTCTTTGGAAACTCACTAACACCACAAATCCTTAGTACATAAAAACTATGTCGAAGCAGCAAACCATACCTCTCAAACCGATTACAAGAACACGACAACGTTACATCAGAAGGAGTGAAAAGCAACTGAAAGTGAGGAAAAGACATAAATATTAAAAACTGAATATTTACTTTATGTCAACGGAGTTCGAATATGTAAATAAGCAAAAATTAGTTAAATGAAAATAAAAATACACCTAGAATAACTCAAATAACCCTAGCGAACTGAATTGTCCCACATAACCCATATGCGGAATTTAAGCCTAACCCATCTATGATCAACCTATCTCATCGACATGCAATCAGTGAATGAGTGCCCCCAATTCTTTCTAGACATATCATAAATATAGGTCCTCTTGTAGATTTTCACACGCCTTCCTTTTTAAGACCATAGTATGTTAACACTCAGGTGTGTTATATCGAGTTTAGTTTGTTGATTAGTTCGATGAGTATATATCTGTTTGTACATTGCAGTGTCAGAATGGGAGACAAAATCAACAAGAGTCTAGTGTATATAGTCAATGACCAAAGGAAGTGATTGTTTCTCTCAGACCAAGATGTTGTGGCATATTAAACCCAAACATTGGCTGGTCCTATAGTAAGTTTGGTACCATTTAAACTCATTTCAAAACATATCTCTCAACCAGTTATTGGATTAAAGCTCGAAATCATTAATTATCGAATCCCATTCTCGTTCAAACTCAGATGGCTCAATGGTATCAGTCCATACAATATCACATATACGTTTTTTGAATGCCTTGTTTTGATAAATCGCTGGTCCTACCTGTTATAATGCTCATAAGTGTAAATAATTATACATAAAATATTAATGCACAAAAAAATGTAAAGTCGTTGTTGTGTTTTTACTCACACCATCAGTGAAAACACAACAGCATCAATAGACTTAACTCAAGATATGCTGCAAGCTATTCGGGTCCTACCAATGTCATGTAAAGCTAGAGTATAAGTTAGTTAGTCACTAGAGTCTCATTGCGTATCTTTTATCGGTTACCTGGCCAAATAAAAAAATAACTAAAATCCAGAAGGTACAAATGCACTGTTGGATTATTTTGTAATGATACTTAACAAGCTAATTATCGACACATTACAAAACTCTTCTGGTTTGACCCATTGTCTAACCTATCCCCAGTTCATATATCCTTAGATTCATAATTCCTAAACTGGACAACGCAAAGTTATCTGATGACAAAAACACAGGATTGCATATTTTTAGAGCTTTGAACTTAAGGCTTATAAGCACTTCAAAACAATCAAATCCTTATGTGCTTATTTCTTAACAAAATAAGCCTATACGTCATTTAAAAGTGCTGATCTCTTCTTCTAAAAACTTAACAAGCCAATTACCACATAGCATATGCAATCCCAAACACCCTCTAAACAAAATCTTACATAGTCTATGTTTGGCAAAACTAGTGTCGCTGCAAGCAGTAGCTAGCTATTTGTTTTATAAAAAGTTACGCCACCAAATGGCTTAATGGTAAGCCAACTAACCTGCACACATGACCCACAAGGTACATATGCAAGGGTGGCCGGGGAAAGGTCACGGGTAAGCCCCGATTAGGAAGCCTATCAGGAAAACCTCATCTGTTTATAATGAAGCAAAAGCTGAAAGTTCTTTCCTAATAATTTGCTTAGGAATTCCCCTTTACCCCCCCCCCCCTAAAAAAAGTTATGTCCTAAACAGGCATCATAGTTAATCACTAATGGTTATATTAATGCAGAAAACACTTCTTGACTTAACATTAAGAGTGTTATTATAGTTAATCACTAATGGTTATATTAATGCATAAAACAATGTACAAACCTTAGTAGATAACTTTTCCATGATGTGCTACATACACAATCGATGTCTTGAATTGCTGAACTCCTTTTCGACATCTATCTTCATTGCTGGATCCTGATTAGTAACCACAACCATAGGTTCATGACCAAAGGCCTTCTTAAAAGCCCTTAACAACCATCCATACGATTTCGCTGTCTCATTTGATAGCAAGGCGGCAGCAAGAGTTACACTACGATGATGGGTATCTATTCTAGCAAATGGAACAAAAACCATCTTGTACCTACAAAAACCATCTTGCACATAAATTACATTGCTTTTTTAGATTAAAACTGTTTATATATGTGATTCAAAATTTACTCGTTAAATAAAAACAACATAAAAACTAACTTGTTAGAGCGAAACGTTGCATAAAATGAGATAACATCACCGAAAGAAAGGTAGTTATGCTTTGCAACCTCGTCTGCCCAGAACAAGCCAGAAAGATTGCCATCATCATTGGCGAAATAGTCGCATGAAAATCCGTTTATATACTCCTGCTTATTCATTAATAATTCAACAACCATTTCCGCATCATATTCCCTAATGAACAAATTGATACCCCGTCTAAAGTTCTTACAGTCAACTGATGTTGCACCAACTTCATCAAAACCGCCAAACAACTCTTTCATCATCTTGAAAGCTTTCATCGGACCAATATTATTATTTGAAACCCAGAATAAAAATTACTTTTTTGAAAAAGTCAATTTCCGTGAAGACTTTAAGAGTGAGATATCATCCTCATCCATAAATGGGTGATTATGCTCTTCATCAAAACTACAAACTACATACTTATTCTCAGTTGTAATATCTAAAATCACACTGGCTAAACATCCACAGCGACATGAAGGTCTTTTTCGTTTTCGCTTTGCCTTCTTAATTTCCAGCTTTTCAAAATTATCAACCAATGTGTCCATACGTGCAATCGGCTTAAATCCTTCTCTACTACAAACAAATTATTTTTGCTTTACTTTACCATCTTTCCTCTTATATTCAATAGATTTTCGAGCTTCAAAACCACTAAGCTTCGCGTATCTTTCATAGAAATGTAAAGCATCCTCTAATGTGTTAAACAATTTACCCTTTAATGGTTTCACAGAATCATAAAACTTTACCCTATCATCTCTCAAACGAACAATACCTAATGTTTTGACCATTTGGTGTTGATCAACATCTATAGTTTGTACATCAGGTTCTACTATAGTTGCATCAGATGACATTACAACTATGAACAAAAAAAATCAGATGACGGTAACACTAATAACACAGATATATAATAACACTAGTTTGTGCATCAGGTTCTACTAATAACAAAAATTACACTAATAACTCAAATTTATGATACACCAATACATGTTATTTGTGCATCAAAAATAAAAAATATTTAAAAAAAATCAAGTCACACTAATAACGCAAGCTTACGTGTTGAGTATATAACACTAATTTGTGCATCAATTTACACTAACAACACTAATGTTGCTCAACTTTCATCACAAATTCATAGTTTCAGCAAATTACACAAAAAACACTAATCTTGCTGAAATTTAACCACAAATCCATAATTGCATCAAATTACACTAAAAAAACTAATTTACACTAATTTACATATCAAATTAAAAAAATAACACAAATTTATTATCACATACACTAAATTAGAACAACAAAGCTTTATCTGATGTCAAACCGAAATTAATTTTAATGAAAAAAATACATACCTTGATTATCACTATTATTAATTGGTAACTGTATTGAGCTTAAAATCGACGATGCACAATCCATTGATTTTAACCCGATTGCTGTTACAAACCCTAATTTGATCGAATATTGGAGAACGGATTGAAGATTAGAGTGAGATGGATTTAAGATTTTGGGAAAAATCCCTTTTTTATGCAAAATCCATTGATTTTTGAGAGAAAAATAGGGTTAAAATGGGTGATATGTGTGTGTTTATGAGGGAAAAAATGATACTTAATAGTTAGTTAAGTATCGGTGCTAACCGTATTTTTTTAATAATTTATTTTGTTTTTTTTTTAAAAATTATGTTGGGATTAAAAGTCTTCTTGATGCTGTTAAAATTACTGCTGCTCATGTTTGTGTTAATAATGCTCAGCTGGAGTTAGTACTGCTAGTGAATATTAATGCTGCTGATGAACTTCAAAGAAAATATGCTAAGTAGTTACTACTGCTAGTACAAAGTTAAGACTGCTCAGCTGAAGTTAATGGTGCTAGTGAAAATATGCTTGAAGTTAGTACTGCTAGTGAATATCAAGTTAATGCTGCTAGTTAGTATTGCTTATATGATATGTATTAGTTGTTTATAGAATAGATTTTAGATACTTAGGAAAGTATTGTAAGCCGACTAGGGCTCCTTGGTGTATAAAAGGAGGTCCTAGGGCATAGAGTTTGATGTACCA
>BQNB010010409.1:38236-84033 GCA_026074375.1 Tanacetum coccineum | reverse complement strand
GTCCGAGCGGCGAAATCGCGAAAGCTTGGACTGGAGAAAAAAAACTAAGAAATAAAAATTATTCATGCAGACTCAAGGTATATCTATCTGTCTAATATGGCAGACTCAACCTATATCTATCTGCTTAACACGGCAGACTCAAGGTATATCTATCTGTCAAAGATGGCAGACTCAACCTCTATATATCTGTCGAAAACTAAAAGTCGTCTCGGGACTTATACCTTAGATTCGACAAAAGTCGTCTCGGGACTTGATAACCTAGATTCGACAAAAGTCGTCTCGGGACTTATACCCTAGATTCGACACCAACAAAAGTCGTCTCGGGAATTAATACTTTGGATTCGACATAAAAAAAACATATAACATAAGCAAATAAAAACATCACACTAAGAAATAAATATTAACACGCCCACGATCAAGGATCCAAAAGCATAAAATAATAAGTAAACACCCCACACCCTCATTTTGCTTTCACAACACTATTGTTTTCACAGTTTCCTCGTTTATTCCTTTGCTTTATTTTTTATTTTGTCGGAGATCTTGTCCCCATTCCAAATCAAACATGAAGAAATCATCTTTGTTTGCTGCTTCCATCACTACAGCAACCATCGTCACGGGTTCAAACATCAGCATCCAAACTTCTCATCAGGATGATGGAGAATCGAGCAAACGAAACTCATCATCGGAGAAGAAAAATTTGTGTGCATAGAAACAGTTGTGACAGCACATCGATACAGAAATCAAGATCTAACAAATTACTAACAATTGACGAAGAGGTAGAAAGATGGGATCGTGGAAAAAAATAAACGAAAACGGTATAGGAGTGGTGGCGGCGGTGTTATGTTGCGGAAGCGGATCTTTGATTTATTTTAAGTACATCTAATAGTATAAATACAAAACAGTATGTTTGGGATCCCTCCGGATCATCAGCGACTTACCGATGACCGGATGATAACTATTTTGTGGAGAAGGTTGTTTTGGAATTGAAGTATTTAGGGTTTAGGATCGATATTTAGGCTGATACCATGTTGGATAGTAATATTATTGAATGACTGAGTGAAACTGTGTGTCTATTTCATTATCATTTGATACAATATATAGGGATTACAACATAAGAATGAATACATATAAGAATGAATGACAACTGAATAACTAATGCATGATAGATAATTGTCAATTAGACAATTAATGCTTGATTGATAATTGTCAATTAGACAATTAATGCTTGATAGATAATTGTCAATTTGTCCGGTTAACACTCACTCACAGTTTGAACAGAAGGCTTCGCGACGGACAAACTGGAACATAAGTTGAAAGCCTCTTCTTCTTCTATCATCTTCTTCGTTGTTTGTTTGAGTTGAAAGCTCTTCTTCTTCTATCATCTTATTCATGCAGACTCAAGGTATATCTATCTTGTCAAAGATGGCAGACAAAATATCGATTCTAAACCCTAATCACGTATCTTCCGCGCTTCATCACAAAATAGCCGTCCTCCGGTCATTGGCAACTCGCCGATGATTCGGAGGGATCCCAAACCTAATTAGCTTTTTCTTTTTATTTTATTAGCTGTAATACAAATAAATCAAAGCGCCGCTTCACAGCGCAACATACCATCGCCGTCACCGCTGTTATACCACCACCGTTTCCGTTAATTTTTTTTCTACGATCCCATCTTTCTACCTCTTCGTCAATTGTTAGTGATTTGTGTTGGTGATTTGTGCTAAGGTCACAAATCCATACAACCGTGATTTGTGTTGGTGATTTGTGCTAAGGTCACAAATCCACACAACCGTGATTTGTTTTGGTGATATGTGCTTAGGTCATAAATCCACACAATCTTGATTTGAGATGAGTTTGGTTGAAAGCTCTTTGGGAGGCTGAGATCTCTAGTTTCTTGGATGAAGGAGAAATACGGGAGGCGTGTATTTTGGATGATAAATTTTTGGTGGCCGACAAAATAAATTGTAGTGGGTGAAATAATGTTTTTTGGGGTAAAGGTGGAGAAAAATAGGAGAAATCGAGTCTGAGCTTTCGCGTTTTCGTCGCTCGGACTGCGGGGGAGTGTTAGCTTTAATTAGTTGTCTATCCACATAATCTTGTACCTCTATAAATTGTAATGAATGATGAATGAAAGAGGACACACAGTTTCACCATTCTTCAATATAAAATATAATTGGGCCTGAACATAAAGAGCATGTACATGTATAACTTTAGCCCAAATCTTCTGGGTCTTTGTTTAGTAGCTATATTTTTTTTGTTTGCCAAAGCTTGAGCCCAATAGTTGGAACCTCTAACCATGAAACTTTTCACAATATTATATCGTAAGACAATCTTTTCACTTATTTTCGATTGTAATCTGTTCCTTACTTGTTTTATATTCGTCAAGTGTGGTAGCTCGCAAGATACACAAAACATGGAAAAAGTTTAGAGTACATATGATTATTCAAGTATTCTACACACTATCAAAATTTATATAACCGATTGAATGTGAAAGATTTGAGAACATAATACGATTTTCAAGACACACGATCCACGTAGGTATAAAAGTTTAGAGTACATTAGCGGTTGGTGAAAGAAAGATATGCTACATGGAACGCCAATAGAAGCAACTAGTTTATGTGTTTGGAGCACAAATCATGAAGGGAATAGTTTCGATAAGGTGATACGTTGTTTTTTCTCTAAAAATGAAAGATTGCAAATGTTTAAGCATTGTTAAAAAAAAGAACTGTGATTTCTTATAACAGAAAAAGGGTAAGCCATTATTTATCATAATAGAATGTAATTGACTTACGTTTGCTATATGTAATGACGAAACATATCAGTAAAATTTTAAGTAACCGTGTTTGTAATAAAAAAAAATTTGAACGGCAAATATTATTAACTAGCAAGATGTTAGAAAGAACATTACAAGGAAATCAAATTAGGGTTTTTCAACCAACACTCTCAAGAAAACGAACTAAAACATTTACTACCACACCAAGTAAAAGAACGCGAAACAATATCGTCAAAAACCACGGAACGTCTCGGAGGAACCTCGTCAAATATAGAATGATTCCGAAAATCCCAAATATGCCACCAAGCAACATAGAAAACGCCCTCCAACATAAGCTTAAGCTTAGAACACAACCAAATAGTAGCGAACCAAGCATTCCGGTCAGCAAACGACGAAACATCAACCCAATGGAGGTCCCACCACCGGCAAATCCTACGAAAGATGATCTTGGCCAAATTACACCGGAAGAAAACATGATGAGAATCCTCAGGAACCAAACCACACAACGGACATAAAGAAGAATCCATAATTACTCCTCTATTAAAAAGGTTACATCTAGTCGGGAGACGATCAAGCCGAGCACGCCAAGCAAACACATTAATCTTGATCGGAAAAAATTTCACCCACCTAGTGGCTTCAACCGCGGAAGGAAGAAAAGGATCATCTAAGATAGAGCGAATTTCTTTAACACCAAACACACCTTCACCGTTTATGTGGCACCCCGTAAGAAATTAGGTTTCTCCTTTCGCTAAGTAAAAGTATATAGTGCAAGTTTGCAAATTTTACCGTTAGTCTCAACGATAAATCATTTTTTTTTATCGTCATGCATTACTTCTTGACATGAAAAGCTTAATTGGCGCGCGAATATCACCATTATTACTTTGTCTCTAAAAGAATATTTTAGAACGCGTAACGATAAAAACCATACTTATCTCACTTTTGGTGAACGAGCCAATTACTTTAGCACTTTATAAAACCACCTACAATCACATTAATAACCATGACAACAATTTAATGTAAATTCAACAACAAAGATAAAATAAATTATACACATAGGAAAAAACCAACATCTAATATATGCATATAAAAACATAGAAACCAATATACAATAATGATAAAACATCTATCATTTCAAACCCTTACACACTACCCTACCCACATTATCATATTGAAAACTCTTATCACATGATACGTTCAAAACAACTGATACAATATGAAACGGAAGAAATAGTAGAGATTCCTTAATAGTATTAAAAAGAGACAATGATGATAATAATATTAGAATTATCACCCTGGTAACAGTGGGCATGGTATGTATTCACATGCAACATTCAGTAACCAAGCCAACAATAATTCATCAACTTCATGTCACAAGAAAATCAACACATACACCTCTTTTCTCTCTTCTCTTGGTTGGTTTCGAATAACCACAACACCACCAAAATAGTTTTGATTTTTCAAGCAAGGTTTACAAAGTATATTTAAGGGTATTACAAGGAAGGTTTTGTACTTGACACGTTTTTCATCATTACCAATTCACTCACAATCTTCCTATCTCTCCTCTCACCCTCACATTCATATAAATAACCAAGAACATTCATAGTTTTGTATTAACAAAAGTTACAAGTAACAGGTTCTGCTTCCCTTGCTTCTTCTTGGTCCTCGACATAGTAAACAAACAAACACAAACACTCCTTTGATTTCTGATTTCTTGTTACCCGAATGTGTACATGAAACACCAACAATAAACACAAGCTTATAACTCACCTTATCCCTTGCTTCTGGTTTCGAATCAGTTATCAAACACAGACAATGATTGAACACATTAAGGAATCCTAAAACCCTCCTTGGTTTTCTTGGTCGACGTATGCAAACCAAATAGGCACACCCTCTCCCTTGTCATTAGTGATCACAAGTCGTGCAAAACTCGTGGTATTCGCTGAGTTGGTTTTGGTTTCGTTGGTTAAACACAATGGATGTTCGTCGGGTTGGTGTTTGGGTTTGGTTCGTTGAGCTGTAAACGAAACTAGAGTTTCGTTTGGAGTTATTCACACGTCCACCTTGTTTGTGAGTCGAGCATCCCCTTCTTTTATTTTACTAAATTTTGCATTCATGTCCTAGATAATGTGCTTGTAAACTTTAAAACCAAGAAAACACATGTTTTCACAAAAAAAATGAATAACCTTCTGATGTGTTCGGGTTCAATGAGCAACCCATATAAAAACTTGGCTAACGAAATTTCTAGGTTTATCACTCATCAACATGGTATATGAGTAGTGTTCATGCAAAATTTCAGGCCTCTAGACCCTTATACATGAGCAAGAAAATAAGCTAACAAATTCATGATTTTATGTGTAAATAGTGGGAAAAAGGGTTGACTTTCAGCCACAGTTTTGACCCGTTTGACTTGGGTAATGGGTTGGGACTTTAATGGGATTTGTAGATAGCTTGGTTAAGATCGTGTAGGACTTGGAATTTCAAGAAAAGGTTGAGTAACGAACGCGAGAGAGGAGTTGCAAAATAGTCGTTTTCTTTAACAAGTATTTATGCTACGGAAATGGGTTGACTTTGTGTACCTCTTTCGACTATTTTAAGATCTGGTTTTAGGTCTGTAAAAGATCAATATTTAATCTTGAGCTGGTTTTGCTCACGTCGGAACAAGCAAAGATGAACAGGAATTTACCAACGAATAAGATCGAAATCCCCCACACCCAATCATAAATTACACTTTAAATATTTTTCATCATTATACTTTTTTTTTTTTTTTTTTTTTTTTTTTTTTTTTTTTTTATCCTTTTTTTTTTTTTTTACCCCCCCCCCCCCCCCCCCCCCCCTTTTTTTTTTTTTACCCACATCCTTTTGTGTCCCTTTTTTTTTTGTTTTTTTTTTGTTTTTTTTTTTTTTTTTTTTTTTTTTTTTTTTTTTTTTTTTTTTTTTCCCCCTTTTTTACTTCCCCCCCCCCCCCCCCCCCCCCCCCCCCCCCCCCCCCCCCCCCCCCCCCCCCCCCCCCCCTTGGGGGGATAGGGGGGGGGGGGGGGTTAAAAATTTATGGGGGGGGGCGGGGATGGCTCGCGACCCACACGGGTTTTAAGCCTTGTTTTGACCCGGTTAAACGATCGTTATGAAACTCATAACATGAGTGTCGTAGTCGACATGGCCGAGAACACATAGCTATTTTTGGTTTGTCGTAAAAGTCAATATCGAATTCTAAAATGAATCCTAAAGTTCTACGAAAAATCACTATTTCTAAACAATAAAATTGTTATTCTTGTTTTAATCAATCACGAGATTTAAGTGACGACTAGAGTAGGTAAATGAGCGAGATAAACATATATGTGTAACTCAATAGTTGGTAATTAATAGTTGTATTATTAAAACCTAAATTGTGTTATTTTAACAATATGACTACGGGACCTTAAGCACATAATTACACCAAATTAAGTACAGATACTGATAGGTGCGTAGTCGTGTATCATCCCTAGATCCAACGGTCTAATCAAAGATATGAGACTATAAAGCGATAATTTATGATTGGACAAACAAATTGAATGAGTTGTACATTGAGTCTTTAGAAGGTACACTCAGATTTCTCGTAATTACTTAGGTGTTTGACGAGCCACTATTTGACGTGCATTGAAACATTGTCAATTCCAGGCGATTTATTTGACAAAGTGAGATTTCATAGCCCTTACTTTCCTGTTTTAAATCATCTTTTGGGGTGAAAACATTGCTTATTTTAACAGTTGAGCACAAGTATATTTACTGATTTACTATTGGGTCTAAGTCCCTATTCAACCCATATTACTATATTGCCCAATTTATCATGAACCGTCAATTCCTTGATCAATTGGATTGGTTGAGGGAGCGCGAATGTTATGGATAGATCTATCGGGATTGACATCCCTGTTTGTCTTGGACTGACATTAGTCAAGCAAACACAGTTTCATTTGAGTCAGTTACGGATGTCACGGGTTGGACATCTGCATGGGCTTATCTATGATAATACATGTTAATGTTTCGGTGTCATGAGCTTAGACAATAGTAAATACTTTTCATTGTGATATATAGGATTACTATATTTCATGCTATGGTTATAAATCTTGTGGTTCATCACTATTATCAAACAACAAAACCTATGAACTCACCAACTTTATGTTGACACTTTAGCAATGTTTTTCTCAGGTGTTCTATATTACGGAATATATGGAGTCTGCATTGGTATATTGGCATGTAGAGGTCTATCTCTCGTATCAAGTCCTCTTCACGCCATGAAGTCACAATCCCAAATCTAGTCTTCCGCTGCAGTGAATTTGGGGGTGTGACAGATTGGTATCAGAGCCACTTGGTTATAGAGAACTAGGTTGCATTAGTAACTCTAGACTATAACTGGCTCTTAAGGACATATCAGAATAGCATACGCATTATCTATTACTATCTACTTCCTAAGTTAACAACTGCTTGGCACGATATCATTAAATAACTAAATTACCACTTGTCCGTCATGGAAAACATGTTTCATTAGACTACACATTATCATTCACCATCTTGGAATAACACATCTTGTGGATTACGCATTTGTATCATCCTAGTGCAAGTAAAATACCATGACTCTCACCAAATAATTAACCTTATAACCAATATTGCACTACGAAGAGTCACTTACATAATATTATGGATTTTATCAGTAATTATGTCCTTACTATCTCATTTTATGAGAGTTACCTACATAAACACTTCGGGTACCTTGCTAATCACCCACTCACTACTTCACTACGCGAGGATTCCTATTAGCGACCTTTGTGAAATACATATACTACTATCTACTATGTCGGTATACACTTAAAAGTATTTCAAAGTATACAAAAATCTACCAAAAAGCATGCATCGCTTGAATACACCAATAATTGACGAATGTCACGTCGTTGGGAAACCTGAACAACAAGTTCATAATGGGAAGAAATTAAAACACGCTCGGTAAAAGTAAGAGACAATAATCACAAATAACAGCCGAGACTACAGAAAGAAACTGATGGTATGAAGGTTTACATCAGCTCCTGAGTCAAGAACAATATTAACTCTACAAATATGTACCTATTGTCCGGAGCCCTATCACACTCTTCAGTCATCAGTTTAGGCCTTAAAATAAGGATGCGACTAATAACTGTGGATGACCTTCCCAAAAAGAACACAAGAAACATATCAATGCTTGAATCCAACACTCCTAGACATATCCTCTAGAAATCCTACCCTAGTCTAGGCGCATGACATCAAAGCATACAAGAATCTTATCTCAAAATAGATGGCACACCATAAGGTAATTTCTACCCCAAATATGACAATATAAGAATTAGAAATCATCTCTGTCGTATGCAGGGGTATTAGAGTAATGTCTCAATCACTTTCCAGCGACATGCTGAAACACTCCCCGGGAACAGGAAGCCGCCACGGGATACTTCATTCCAAGAAGACTTGACTCGCCAACCCCTCAGGCAACCTAACTACCTGGACTAGAATTAACTTTGACCCCTGCTGCAGGACGTGAACTCTCCTAAGAAATAAATAACCACAGTGTTCCTACCTGGACCATCTCAAAAGAGAAGCAGATCACCATCATCGCCATTTTACCCAAATGCCATTACCTTCTCTGACGGTAAACCAGCATCCGAGACATCAGAACTCAACCCAGAAGATGGGACGGCCAGACTGGAGGGGACATAGAGGTGGAATTTGGCACTCTTCGAGCTCAGATAATAGAAGAATAAAGAGCTCCTAATATCCGATTACAAAGATTTCTAGCTCGCTTGCAGAGAATGAGATCTCATTATTGCAGATAAGGGCAGATGATGCTGAGAACAGACATGCTAAGGATCTGAACAAATTCAGAAAATTCTAGCCCGCCTAGGCCTATAAGCAAAACAGCCAGACTTGCTATAACATTGTATCCTAGTTTACGAAGAGACATCTAAGCAGAGAAATTGATGAAGACTTGTACTTTGCTTTTATAAAAAAAATGAAATAACAATTCTGTCCTAAAATGTCTTCTGAGTACATTTACCCAGTATAGGAGAAACCATATATTTGTTATTTTAAAATCATTTGAAAAAACATCTTATACGCTGATGGAATACGCTATCGAAAATTACTGCTAAGTGCCAAAACAAGTATACCATTGCATAACAAATGAAAAAAAATGCAATCTGTGTCAGGAACAGAAATAGGGAATCTATTTCCCGATGGACGCTATAGAACTTGAAGGATCATTTGAAAAAAAAAAAGGGGGGGGCCACACATCATGTTTCAGAGGAGAAATTGTAACCCTACAAAAATCAATTCTTTTTTTTAACTATTCGACATTTTGTCAGTCAAAATTCCCTTTCCTTCGCAACCCATAAACACTCTTCCACGGAAATAGAAATGCAGAATACATCTAAAGGCTTACCAGGTAATAACCTCGAATCATACCAAAATACGAGGTGGGGTACATAGTAATATGTGGTTATAACAGGAAGGATGAAGCAATAAAATGCACAATGCGAAATCCTATTCAATCAGATCCATAATATTTCCGTTCATAATACAATAAAATACAAAATATAGGAAATACAACGAAGATGTAAAATGCTAAAGAACGACGTACATGTGAGCAAGAGACACATAGATAGACCAGCAAAACGAGCGATGTGAGGATTATGATCATGACGGGAGTGAAAATCTCGATTGGAAATCCCATGAGGATTGGTAACCGACAGTTTCAAAGAAGAAGATGAGAAACTTAATATGGTGAAGTGGGCGATAATTTGAGATGAGGAGTGAGTAAAGTGAAATTTGAAAGATATAGGAAAATGGGCGGCGTAGTGGGTAGGAGTTTGTGAGAAATATTGATTTAAAATAATCATGATGGACATAGTCATGACTAGCAAGAACAATTACGATCAAACCCTAAACTTACAACAAAAGTAATTATTCAGAATAACTTATAAGCTAAAATTATAATTTTACGAACACATAGATGATACATGTCAACATATGAAACGATATGCGCGTAGCAAGATAAACACACAAAGTGGGTAAAAACTTTCAGAGGACCACATGTGTGGTAGAAAGTGGCAAAGAAATAATAAACCACAAATTGGCATATAACACACTCATCTGATGCTTGGAAGACGCGATGATTTATATACACTACGGGTCTTAGTACCGACTATGCTTACAATCATAAACCGATAACTAAAGGAAAAAGGGGATGTCAATGTAAACCTAAAGTATACATAGCTGATAACTTTAGTATATGTTTAGGTCGACAGAGATATGCTCAATAGTATTCGACGTAATAACAAAAGTTTGAACACGTACATATTTTACTCATTCATCACATTAAAGACAATACTCAAAGCAACTATGAAAGACTGCGATTCATCAAAGATACATCATAAGGATTCAATCCTACGTAAACGAAACAAAGTTAAAGATGAAACGTCCGATGATTCTTCCTGGAGGATTCAGTATAAGATTAAATTAAAATGCCCAAGAACAAAATGGTAATACAACCCGCTCGCCTACTGGCGAAAGTCTTTTCCGAAAAACTTCCACGCCAATCGCCACCATGACGAGTGGCATAATAAGCCCTAGTAAATGACGTACTGGTGATCCTCTTCTCGTGGAACACTCGCCAAATAACTACCAACCACCACAACAAACATAACCGCGATCAGGGGAATGAGATACGACATTTTAACCGAAGGAAGAATGAAAAATTTAAGACTTATCTTATGTTTTGACAAATGTGAGAAATTGACAAATTATATATAGAGTGGGTGTTAACGGTTACCACATTCTAGACGTTAGAGCCCCACTCACCACTTTCATCTTTTCTTAACCCATGCCGCGAATACGACAACTTGAATTCAGGACGAAAGTTTCCGACTTGGAAGGACTACGATACCCCATAAAAAAATTAAATCTCATTTCAAACCCTTAAGGTAGAATCAATCCTTGAAAAAAAAATCAAATTGCTATTTAATCTCATAAAATAATCATTTTGGGAATTTAAAAAGTTTACAGATTGATAACACTATCCCTAAATCAATTTATGATACTGTAAAGGGACAGTAATCATGTTCACTCAATTATTCAATTCAGAATTATCACGCAAACACTTTATAATACTCTGTGGAGACAGTAGCCATAATCAGTCAATTGTTCCATTCAAAATGTGTACTCAAGCACTTTATAACATTGTGGCAAGACAGCAGTCTGAAACAAAAAATGTTTTTATTAAATATTGTGATAACTACAGAAGGCAAATGCATTAATAGAACTTACTACGACATACTAACATAAAAAACCCGTTGTGTTATAAGTGAAAATGTACATAGTTTAAGGCAACAATGCTTTATTCAAGGCAGTACAACAACATGGTTACAGCAGTTCTCAAATCGTTAATCCGATAACTCGTACTCTGAGTCATATCTCACTACCCCAAATTCTAAAAAGAATTGATCATCTTCAGCTTATTTTTGCCTAATCTTCTCCTCTTGTGCCCTTTTGTTCATGCCCTCTTCTTCCAACATTTCTCTTAGAGCTTCTTCATCCATACGGAGTTGGTGTAACTCTTTCTCGGTAAGGAGCAATAGTTGTTGTGGACGAATAATATATAATAACATAAATATAATCTTCGCGTGTTCTGTAGGTGAAACTTTTTTTCCGGGAGCAAGCCTAACATTAGCACCCATTTGTTTCTTTAACTGTGACGCCTTCCCATACATAGAAAGATGCAGCTTATGATCATTTCCAGAACTCTCTTTTAAGAAAGTGCAAATCAAAACACGGCTCTCTTGAGAAATGTCAGTGCATTTCTCATAGGCTTTTCTAAGATCGTCTCTGACAGCGCATGAATCTTCAAACCGAAAGGCTAACTCCAAAAGCGCATCCTGATGACCCTTATCTTCGTTAATTAATCTTTGCACCAAGTCTTCAACTTCGTAATCGGCGTGAGGAAGCGAACAGGCTAGTTGAAATACTTTTGTAGTAGGATTTAAGTTTGAAAGTTTGAGAGAAATAAGGTGGTATTTATAAGACAGAAAGGGGAAGGGAAATAAATGCGATTTTGTCTTTACTTCAATAGATATATTCCCAACATTTTGTCGTCTTGGCTCGTCCCGATGATGATACATTCATATAGGGATACGTGAGGACCAGTTCAAAGAGCACATACCCTCACTTATTCGCAAATCCATAATCTCCTACAACGTCTTGATTTCGGGACGAAATCTTCTAACCTAGGGAGACTGTGACACCCCTAAAAATTTTATAAAATTCAAAAACCAACATACCATCACATACCCTCTCATAAATACCCCCTAACTAACACACCCCTCTCTAACACACATCTCCCATGTCATACCAAATATAAAACTCCTCCAACCATCACCCCACAAATACACACACCATAAAAAATACACACACTAACTAAACTCCCCACTACTCTTATCCAACCACACACAAAAACCCAAATACCCCTCTACCACACAACAAAACAAAACCATCCACCCACACACCAACCCCATCCACCCTATCCCCCAACCCCCCCCCCCTCCCAACCACCCCTACCTCCCCCACAATACTCAACAACCCTTCCACCCCCACAACACAACAAACCAAACCCCCCACAAACCCATAACAAACCCTCCACCCCCCATCACCCCCAAACCCCTTTCCACATCCACTATCCACAACAACCACTACCATTCCCTCTAACAACATTCACCACTACAATTCCCCCCCCCCCACAATCCCACAACACCCACTATATCAACTACCCCATCTAAAATCCCCAATCTTCCCTTCCCCCACAACCAATACACCCATCCTCATACCATCCCAACAAACACTCCCCCAAACCAACCCCCCCCTACTACCTCATTCCCTCAACCCTAACTCTAAACTACTTAACCCCTTCTACCCCTTTTATCTTTAAACCCCCTTACTCCTCTTTCCTTATCTCACAAAACAATCCCCCCCCACCACACACCACTCACTCCTCAATTCCACTCATCTACCCAACACTAACCACATACCAAAAAAAAACACATTTACCTTGTCACTATAGACTCAGACCTTATTTCTCCGCTCTCCACAGACAACTGTATACTCCACAATCTCTCTAACTACACTCAATGAGTGACTACGTAGTCATATAGTTGCACACTCTCTCTGTATTCTGAAGTTGTGAGAATATCTTAAGTCTGCGTACGTTATCACACCCCCTGTCCACTCTCAATCGTTCATGTGTAGCTGTATAGTCTGTAGTGTGGTGTGCTGTAGTGCTGTGTGTTACCATGTGTGTAACTAGTTGACTCATATCGGACCTCCGGTCTCCTCTGAGTCCCAGGTGTGTCCTGAGATCAATCTCTCACCCTCCATACTCAGCAAAGTCACTCCCAAAACCAAGGAATGACCTATTCTATCCTCGCATCTCCATCACTCTGTCTATCTCACTCGATACTCTGTGGTGTGCACCTCAAGATGGACTCACACTCTCACCTACTCAGCACAATACCTAGATACACTTTGAGTGTCAGAGAGTCCTATCATATAAGTTGTGCCGCTCATCCTCTAAGGATGTGATGAGCTTGTTCAGTACACATCGTTTTATCACCAACCTGTCTCCCACACGAGTGTCCAGACATGATGTGCTCTGCCCAATCCATACCCCTTACCTCCGACTGTTGTGACCTCAGTCAACACCAATCAGTTGTAATTATGCTGTCTATTGAGAGTTTCACAACATTAGTGTTCACATATCCACGAATTACTAATGTAATGAGTCAGATAGAAATCAATAAGTGTGCCATCAGTGTGCTCCTGATATCCTAGGCAAAGCGTGTGAGCTCCCCGTGTGCCTGTGTCTCCATGAAAGAGTTAACCTCTATCGTTTCTGATTCACACCCCTCACTCGTATTCTACAGTCACTCACACTATGAGATACTCCCCTAGAAATCTTCTAACCAATTCAATATCACCCCAGAGACCTCATCCTATTAAATCGAACACTGATGTGAGATCCCCAATTTAGAAACCCTCCTTATAATCCTCACATAATCCTACCACAAAAGATATTTAGAGTCTCCCCCCCACTAAATCCACAGTATCATAGAAGACTAAAATGTCACAAAGATAGACAGACACTATATCCTTCTCTCCAGAAACACTATAATGTTCCTATCTCAATCCATACCCTGATACCCCACTAATGTCTCGACACAATCTACCTTATGTATATAATGCTATCCTTCTCTCATGTCTCCCCTATATTCCTTCTTATGTGAAAAGAATCCCCCAAATAGACAGCGTTTCTATCCGTCTACCCCCAAGTTGTCCTTTGACAGCCCGTGTCTACTCAGTGTTGTTTTCTCACTATACTTAATTAGTCTACTCATTCTATAAACTCATCAGAATAACACCTAGATATATAGTAGATAGAGATATATATATATGTATGTGATACGTGTAGCGTCCACACTCTCTCCCTGACTATATTGTATATATATGATCGACTAGAGGGTCTATACTGACTCAATATACCAACCTAATAACTTATACTCAATACCAAGACAGTAGTTGTTGACATATGATTAGATTAGAGGTATTTCTGTGAGAGTAATCACTCATCCACCCTGATGTGTGAGAGATGTGTGTGTCCACAATACCCAACTACTGTCTCGTCACACACAAATAACAGTGAAACTATCACTGACATTCATACTCCTAACCCAGTGACTCTGCAAAACCATCCATAACATATGTTGCATATACTATCCACTATTCGCCTCACCCAAAATACGCCTGATCTCTATCGCTTCTCCCACATCCACCTTTACAACAAACTTTTATATCTCAACTTTACCTCCACCCGTCACCATCTTGTACTAAGATCACCACACAAACGCACACCTCTCACTAATCAACCATAGATGAATCCCAGTCATGAAAACACATGATCCAGACTCTACTTAATCGCTCTGAGAAGTGACTCCTGACATCTCACCCTCACGCTCTCCATGCGTCTACATAGATCTATAGTGCTTCTATCTCCCATATGTCACATACTCACACCTAGATAGAGTTCGATAAGTTCACCCTTATATCAAACTGTGACAAAGAGTCACGTACTCACTGTCACCCTCTGTCTCTTCGTCACACCCAAGAAGACACATCTCAGAGTTGAAGTATGATCATACTGTCTGTAAACTAGTGTTAAACTAATATGGAGCCTCCATGCTGATCCTCTATGCTAGAGTTACTAGCAAAATAACACTCAAAAACCCTTCCACTAAAACCTCATTCTCTCCTCAACATTCCCTACCTTTCACCAAACCTCCTTACACCCATATCCATATCCATCACTCACACCCATCACTACAAACCTCTCACCAACCCCCTTACTACTCATACACCAACACTCCAACACCCCCCATCACCCCTAAACCACCCACTCCTATCATTTCCCCACACACTCAACTTACCACCCCCCCACCACCAATACCAAAAACTCACACCCATCCACCCAAAACACACATCGAAACTCCTCCATCCAAACACCCAAACACACACACACCACACCTATACCCTATACAACAAACCACTCTCCCATTAAAACACCCCCCAAAATCCCCCCACCCCCCTAACAACTATAGATATATAGATATCCTATCCCAAACTCATTCTCCAACCCCACCTCTCCACATCCCCAAACCCCCAACCTAACACTCCATACCCCACCTCAAATACCCCCAACAATTGAGTCAGCTATCCCTCCAACACACACTCTAACAAACCATAAATTCTGGACTACAGTAATATGCATCAAGAGCCTCCTCACTCTCAACCCTCCGTTATCACTCACTCCGTGCTCTCCACTCCTGTGCTCCTGTGACGTATAGACTTATAGATATCACATCCCCCTCCTCTAATAATAAGAGTAAAGTATACTTCCAATAATGAGAGTAGTGTGTGTGAGATATCTGTATAGACTCTGTGAGTATATAGAGAATCATCTCATGATGCACTGTGTGTTCTCGCCATCCATCTCCCCCCCCCCTGTGCTACTGCTAGTGTACACTGCGAAAATAGTCCTGAGTGAGAAGAAATGCATGAGACACATAGGACAACAGTGTATCTCCTTCCATACAGAGAGTGTCATCGAATGAATCCCCTCGTGACTATGAAGCTACTTTGTACACATATTATAACAAAAGATGCTAGTCTATCGCCACACAAATACAAGAGTTGTGTGACTGACTTGTGTCTAACAAGTTGTTAATAAAACCACTTCATGATCAATCTGTACAAGCAGAAAATATTGAATAACGATAAATACCTTCTCGAGTATAACACACACGTGGTGTCAGTGTGAAGTATTAAGTGCAGACTGTCTGTGTATTGTTCAAGAGTATCTATGACAAAGTGATTGTGTTATAGTGAGTATTATATAATCTTCGAACTAGCTCACGTTGCTACGTGTAACTGCTAGATATCTGTATTGTATCACGCACTTCCGCTCTCCGCTCGGTGAGCACCGAGTGTCTGAACTCTGACTGTATAATGATAGATTTATGTGGGAAATTAACAAGAGCTAGTCACGTGTAAGTTACGTGAAACAATGTAGAAGAGATGCGCACAGTAGACACATAAGAACACTGATCAACTCTATACTTGTACGGTCTCTCATCCATTGAGCGTAGATGTAGATGCAATGTAGTATGTGTGCCAGTCACTTCGTGATATCGCAATGATATATTATGAGATTTGTTATGTACTGTGAGACACACTGTCTCTTCAGTGACTCAGAGCACACGATCTCTCTCTCCCAGGACAGCACAGTATACAGCTCTCCAGATCTATCTACACAACACAAGAGTGACGCCATGCGTATGATACTTGCTGACAATCTGACTCAGTGTCTACCTCCTTCATGCAGTCTCTGCTATCACTCCATTCAGATATATTGAACCTCTCATATTAGTGAACAGTTATTAGAGTTTGCTCTCGGGGTCACATACCGTGACTCAACTGATATGAAGGGAATTCTCTAGTCAGAATCTTGTGCACTCGTAACGTGGAAGAAGAGTGAGAATAGCGATACGGTGGGAGTGTTGAAATGGAATTCATGTTCCGCACCTCACAGCATAGCAAAGTATAGAGTCTGTTGACATGCCGCTATGTGAGACAATATATCATCGATAGCTACTTAATATGAGATAGATATAGACGGGGATGTAATGCTAGTGCCAATAAGTGAAAGTTAAACTACAATTGATGAAACTGCGTCCATCTAAGTTGATATAAATTGTTGATAGTAATAATGAGGTACGGTGTATCTCTGGCTAGATATAATATGTGGGTGGTGGTTAGAGATGTGTGGAAGACTCTTATGTTGTTGCTGTGGGGAAACAATCGTCCTTGTACGAGATATCTATATGAGACACATTGAGGGACTGATATAGATTAGTGTACTAGATATCTCTCCCGTACTTATAGATAGTCGGACGTAGTGTGCTACGAATCCCATACTATACTGTAGTTGCGAGAGGCCAGAGGTAGTGGGACCACCTGCACTTATACCCCTACGCGCATGAACACTGACTGTTATCTAAGAACTAAGAAAGATCTAATCATATCCAATGGTATCGTCACAGTGTATCAACTCCTTAACACCATGAGGGACTAATGTTGCCACTCCCCTAAACCTTTTGCCCTGTCACCCCCAACCTTTATAAACTTTTTTCCCGCCATTTTCAATTCCCAACGAACTCACGGGTTAACCACCCCCGTTTTATCCTGCAAACCCAATTCCACCATGGTTAAACATCATCCTCCCCCTCCACTATCTTTCCCAGCTGTAAGATTGCCAAGTTGGCAATCCCACAACTCCCCAAGCTTGATTCGACGGCTCGGATGGCTTCTAAAGAAAACCAAGAAAGATTGAAGGCCAGGATTGCTTGACTTTACACTCACACAACAAGCACACCTCATTTATGTGTCTACAAAGAAACACAAAGGCAAGAAGACAAAGAGAAGACACAAAGTCCTAGTCGTTTTCTTTTTTTCTATATAAAGATTGTAAAGCCATTGTGGCTGAGAGAGTTTTTATGTAGTTTACAAGTAGTTTTTTTAGTTCAAGTATAGTTTTAAGTTAAGTCTTTAGAGTTTAAAAGTTTTTAATTGTACCTGTACTTTTGATTAATGAAATTCAGTTAAGTTTTTTTTCCTTGTGTTCTAAACCTTTATTGTTTTCTTAAACTCCTTTAAGCTTTAATTTAAACCATCTTTACATTCTGTTTTTAAAAACACTTTAAGAAAATTCAAGAAAAGAACAAGGTACTGTTGGATTGAGCAAAGCTAAGGAAGAATAAGCTAATGTGGAAGGCTTATTGGGTTTTATGTTTAGTTTAAGCTTAATTATAAGCTGGGGTAGGAATTTAGAGCTTATTTAGGTTCCAAAGATCCTTTTTGAGAAAAGGATCAAAGGTACATTTTCTTTCAAACTTTGCTTATTACTGTAGCATAGCTTATTTATTAGCTTATTACTGCTTAATTGTGCTTATTAAGTGTTTATTAATGCCTATTATGCCGTCTAAATATGTCTTTTTATGCCTTTCATTTCATTGTATGCAATTTGAGTGAAAACTGTCAAAAATAAGCTTAAACTGCCCTAGCTTATTCTCATCTTTCAAGTGTTTATTTGCTTTGCTTTTTATCTTTTTATTGTCTTAAATAGCTTAAGTATTATTTGTCTTTTAAAAATTTCAGTTTAAGTTAGTCTTTATAAGTTTAAAGTCACTCTTTTAAAAGTTAAGGGAGTGTTTGGGTTAACATGAAAAACGGGTCAAAAATTGTTTTGATATGGGTTATGGTCATTAAGGTAGTTTGAGCTTAAGCATTAAGCTTGTTTGAAGCTGTTTTTAAAAGTTTTTGAGTTCAAAAAAATGTTTTTCCAAGTTTTTTTATAAACCACCCTTGAAACTGTGAATTTTTAAGAACACCCCAAAGTGCTTATTTAGATAAGCACTTGGATTTTGAGTTTTAGTTCAAAAAAGTGAGTGTTTTGTGTGTCTAAAACCAGCTGTAACAAGCCTTGGGTCATTTGACTTTGATAAGTCAAAGCTGTCAAAAAGTTTTTTAAGTGTCATTTTTTTATCTAAAAGCCATTTTCACCCTTAAATATCAGCAGGTTTTAATGGTTTTTAAAAGTTCAAAATTGGTGCACAAGTCCATGTATTGGAGTACTTAAGCTGTTTAAGCTTATTTTTTAGTTTTGAGCTTATTTGACAGCTTTTAAAAAGCTGTCAAATAAGCCCTTGTGTTAAGCACTTAATCTCCCCTGGTGCAAAGGGGTGATTTTAAGCCCTCTTTTCTTAGCCTTTTAGTGTACTAAAGTCCTAGGTTTTGGCTTATTAGGAGAGCCCATAAGCTCTTTATTAAGCCCCTTCAATCTCAGCCCTTGAAAAGCTTTTTAGATAGCTTATTTTTAAGCTAGAAGTTGCCTTTTTGACTGTTTAGCTTAAGCTTTAGTGTAGGAATTGCTAGTTTTCATTCTGGCTTATGGAGCTTATTTCATAAGCTCATTTTGTTCCTAGTAGCTTATTTAGGATAGTGTAGTTAGATGTTTTGCTTATTTTACATTTCCTTAGCTTATCTAAGTATTAACAGTTAGTTAAGTCATTTTTAGCCTTTAAAGCTTAGTTTTAACTTTCTGTCTCATAAGCTCCTTTCAGCTTATTTAGTTTTAGCATCTAGCTTTTTAGAGCTTATCTAGGTTAGGATTGAGTCCTTTTTTAGATTAGTTGTCCTAGTTTAGCTTATTAGCCCTCAAAAGCCAAATGACTTAGTTTTTTAGTCTTAAGCTTATTTTTGCATTCTGTCGTTTTAAAAGCTGTTTTAAAGCTTATTTATAGCTTTTCAAAAAAAGTCATAGTTGAGAAAGTTGTTAAGCCCCACGAGCTTAACAACTTTGTTTTGCAAAGTTTTTCCAAAAAAAAAGGGGGGAAGACAAGGGGTGACCCGGGTGAGCAAGACTCGAACCCGGGTCTCAACCCTCGATACATCCCCTTTATACACATCACACATACCGCTGCGCCCTTGGGACTTTTCGTTATTAGTACCATGGGTGTGGTATTTTACTGACGTTTGGCCTTTTGAAGCTATAAGCTGTAACAGCTTATTTGAGGGCTTATTTATTAAGCAAACTTTTTGTTTCTTATTTTTCGTAGGTAGAATATAGTGTTAAGTATTTTAGGAAAAAAATTCAGAATTTTTCGAAGTCATTTAGTATTTTTTACAATTTAATTTCGTTAAAAGTTTAAAACATTCATAAAAAATACAAAAATTATCAAAAAAATATTTTTCTTTTTTAGAAAATTTTCTTTAGTCATATAGTTTGTAGGAAAAATATAAAAATTTCATAGGTCTAAATTTTATAAACTTTTTTGCTTTTTTAAAGAACGGTTCGGGTGCGGTTTTTTGGCTTGACTCGTTTTTGGGTCAAACGAATCCCGTTTTCGGTCTAGTCTTTTTCATTCTTCGTTATTTGGTTCCTAGAGTAGTTTAGAAGTGAAAATTTCTTCATAGGGTTATTTTTAAAGATTTTAGGTTTTTCCCCCTTTGTTCGGGATTCGTGCTCTCGTTTTTTTAGCTTAAATTCATAATTTTTAGGTTTTTCTTAAACATTTTTATTTGCTATTGCTTAATTCAACTTCCTGCACTCTTAAACCATTTCTCTCCTTCCAACTCATAATTTCCTACCGTATCGATTTTACAGTACTGCTCGTTAGGGATAAAACGACCGGGAACATTCTATACTACTTCTCGGTTTTATTGACTTTGTTTCTAGACTATTCTTACTACATATATTCTATATTTTATTATATATTATATATATTTTAAGGTGTAGTTTGGACGAATCAATAGTAAATATTTTTCATTGTGATATATAGGATTACTATATTTCATGCTATGGTTATAAATCTTGTGGTTCATCACTATTATCAAACAACAAAACCTATGAACTCACCAACTTTATGTTGACACTTTAACAATGTTTTCTCAGGTGTTCTACCTTACGGAATATAAGGAGTCTGCATTGGTATAATGGCATGTAGAGGTCTATCTCTCGTATCAAGTCCTCTTCACGCCATGAAGTCACAATCCCAAATCCAGTCTTCCGCTGCAGTGAAATTTGGGGGTGTGACATAAATACTAAACTTCAACATTTACAGTGTATTTTTTAAAATTATTAGGTAAGTTAAGGGTGTGTTTTGAATGTTTTTTCAAAAGTATATATTAAACTTCAAAAAAATTATAAAATCGTACGCACGTCTAAGGTATATCAATATTTGGCTCATTTTGTTCGTAATTCAGAAGTTTTTTTGTTGGTATATTTTTATCTTAAAACTCCCTACATATTTGTTAATTATTTCATAAATAAAGTTTGATATATAAAAATATCTTTTTTTTAAAAGGGATTAGGATCCTCATGTTCATTTGAACATGAGAGGTAAAGTTATGCATGTAGTGATTGTATATTGTCATTGATAATAATAATGTACAATCACTAGCATGCATAATTTTACCTCTCATGTTTTTTTGATTAAAGGGTTACCCCGGTAAATGTATTAATCACAGAAAAGTTTAGTACAATGGAATATGGCTGAATTGCCATATTAACCTCAAGCCGAAGCTTAAACTTCCTCTAATCTAAGCGACATGCCGCATTTGATAACCATCTAGCTAAACGGAAAACAACCAGTACATAAATATGCAATATGTTTAAACATTGAGACAAACATAATTTGTTTAGCTTGGGTAAAGCCTAAAACTAGAAGGCATTTCATCGAGCAAGAATATCTTAGAGAACCGCAGCGCATTCTTGAAAACGAAAACGAGAGTATACTTGAGTAGCAGCAACAGTTAAATTATAGCATCACGTAAACGTCCTCTGGAGATCTTGTTCTGCTATTTTTGTGAAAACACGATTTTATTAGTTTCTTCCACCCAAAATAATGTATGCAGCCATGCAAGCCGCGATTTTTAAAAAAAAAAGAATTTCGACATTTACACTTCTAGCAGTACGTACGATGAGCTATTGGCTGATGAAGATAGGAAAAATAATATCATGTAAACCTAGGGCGAAACTAACTCATACCTCCTTATGGATCGAATCAATATCCAAATAGATCGAGCAGTATATGGACATGTTCGAAAAAAAAATGTCATGTGAATCAGGTTATGCATCACACAACTTACAAATAGGTGACGTATTTATTATACATTGGGCCAACTTCCCTTGTCTAACTCGATCTTGGGTCTTTAGGCTTCTCCTCATAATTATCATAGATTAATGCCATGCCTTGGGATATTATGTGAAACCAAGTTAATTGTGGTTACCTTGTAAATCTCATTTCCCCTTGGGACGAAGGAGTTTCCCTTGCTCCTTCTATCAGAAACATAGACATAACACCTTGTGAAAACCATACAATGTGGTACCATGTAATCTCATTACCCCTTGGCCGAAGAGCTTCCCATGCACCTCTAACAGAAAACATAGACATAACACCTTTAGAATCTCTCTATTGTGGCAAATCAACATGCATGTCTAGAAGTTTTGGAACCTCAACAGTAGCAAGGTTTGGCCCTTTTAGCAACTAAGATTGAGGCCATAACCAGCCCACATTCGACATTATATCTGCCACATAAGTCTTCAATGTAAAACCTTCATTTGTAATATCTGTTGCCAAGTTTCTTCCAAAAAAATGGCTTTACAAATTCACGGATTTGGAGAAGCTTCCTCCATCCCCAGCTCATATCAGCCTTCACTGGAATGTCTCATATCGTGCGACCCTTTAACTTATACATATGCACCCACCGAACCCATAAAGAATCACGAATCCCGAACCCATAAAGAATCACGATTCGTAACAATATTCCAAATATGGGTGGTCATTAGGGCAATATTAAAAATTTCAAGACTACGTATACCAAGACCTCCCTCCCGTTTAGGAAGACAAATAATGTCCCAAACGACCTTAGCCTTACCCCGCTTGAGCTCTCCATTGCACCAAAGAAAACCCCTCATGAGTTGCTCAATATCTTGGATAATAAAAGGATCTTTTTTATAAAAGGATCTTTTTTTTTTGGTAAAGGGCCGGTAAATTGTATTAATCACAGAAAAGTACATAAAAGGATCTTTATCCAAAGAAAAGTGTACTAAACTTTTGTCTTGGGTAGGCCTGTGGTTAGGCTGCGCAGTATAAGAAAAAGAAAACGTAATAGGCCAAGAAAGATAGCCCAGAATGGAAAGCAGTCCAAATGCATGCAGAAAATGACAAAATAGCCATGATGCATTTTAGTATATATTTTATATAATATAAAAGAATTATATCATTTCGGAGTTTTGTATAAGATTAAATATTATGAATAAAAAAATTGGACAAATCAGAAAACTTGATTTTGCCACGTAGGTAAAATCGGGCGATCTGATTGGTCAATAAAAAGTCAAAATTAAATTAATTTAGTCAAAATTCAAAAAATTTAATGAAGAAATCTGATAGAGAAAAAAATACATAAAAACATATGTGTCAAATTTGTGAAAACAAAAACTTAAAAAATAGGGGGTAATTAATAAAACTTTAGTAGTTTAATTTTAAATAAATTATATAGAGTTACATGTAAATTTTATAAATTTACAAGTTTTATTATAACTTTAAAAGATAAACAAATAACCCTTAAACTTTATACGCCATACTTTATATTTTAAATACAACAAACGTAAACAATTTCTTACTTCCAACAAAGATTTAACATTATTTAATCACATATCCAATTTACCCGAAGACTTTTTGGTGGATTTTTCATTGTCGTTCTGAAATCATGTTGTACAATCAAATAGAAAAACACCGAAGCACATAAATTATCGTAAAAAGAAAAATGGGTTTTTCTAGCTATCCATTGATGGTTTTGAAGAATTGCATTTTCTTTTAGTTTAATACGTACTAAAATTCTAACAACTGAATTTCTGAAAAAATCTTTATTTCGTTGACATGTTTTCCAAAGTCTTTATTTTCACTTGAGCCGACTCGTGACTGCATAAAAAGGTAGTTTCGCTGGGATTAGTTGACTTACAAAGAAAACAGGTAAATTAAAAGGAAAAAATGACTAATTATCCTCAAGTTCATATATTACATAGAGGTGAGATCCATAAAGAACATGGTCATCTTAAAGAACAAATGAGTCAATCCTAACCACTCATTTTTTTATCATAATAAAAAAACTCACTTTTCACTTTTTTCTTAAAACTCAAATATCTAGCAAACGATAAATCGTTAAACGACCAAAAATACACCATCGCGACGAGTATTTTTTTATCTTTCTATAGAGGCACTTTTATATACTTTTGACGAACTAAATTTTTTTTTTTTTTCAATCACGTCTGACAAAATCACATGTGATTTTAAGAAATCACATGTGATTGTGATACAAATCACATGTGATTTTTTCAGACGTGATTGAAAAAAATGGGGAAAAAAATCGTCGAAAGTATCGCGACGAGTATTTTTTTTATCTTTTTATAAAGGGGCACTTCTATATACTTTCGACGAACTTTTTTTCCGAATTTTTTTTTCACTCACGTCTGAAAAAATCACATGTGATTTGTATCACAATCACATGTGATTTCTTAAAATCACATGTGATTTTGTCAGACGTGATTGAAAAAAAAAAAAACAGACTCGTTCATCGGCTCGTGATTTGAAAAAAGAATACAAAAAAAAAAAAAAAAAAATTCGGGAAGAGTAAAAAAGGGGAAAAAAAAGTTTAAAAAAGTTCGTTCGAAAAGTATCGCGTCGAGTTTTGGTATTTTTTTATCTCTTTTCTGTTTAGAGGCACTTCTAGTATACTTCTCGGACGAACTTTTTTTCCGAAATTTTTTTTTTCAATCACGTCTGGAAAAAAAAATCACATTTTGTGATTGTAATCAAACAATCACATGTGTTTCGAATTTCGTTTTTAAAATCACATCGTGAGTTAGTTTTTCAGGACGTGAATCAAAAAAATAAATCGAAAAAAAAAGTCTTCGAAAAGTATTAGAAGTGTCCTCCTCTATAGTGAAGAAAGATGATTTAATTGTCGTCTGCTGATGGTTAATTTTGTTTCGTTATTTTTGCGGTTAACGATTAACGGTTTGTGAGATATTTAAATTTTTTAAAAAAATGGATGAAAGTGTGTTGGGTTTTTTTTTTTTTAATATTGTTTTTTTAATTAAATAAAAATAAAAATTAATCTTATCATAGATGGAAAAATAAAATGAAATGGTTGAGATGAAGGTGGGATTGTTCTTTTATAATAGGATAGTGTTTACATAGAACTTTTTTCTTCATATTAATTACATACTACCTTCCGTTCCCAAAAAATTATTGTCCGGACTTTTGACTTTTCTAAGAAGTCTTTCTTTCTCAACTTTGACCTTTAAATGTTTTTGGTTGTGCTAATTTAATATTTGAGCATAATAATATATGATTGGATTAGAGTTTTATATAGATGTATTTTTCATTGATTGTATATAAATTTTATCAAAGTATTATTATGTAACTCTAAACATAAATATTTTAAGGTCAAAGTTGACAAAGAAAGACTCAGAAAGTCAAAACTGGACAATAATTTTGAGACGGAGGTAGTAATATATAAAAGATTTAATGAATCCATTCTTATCATATGATTTTGATAATCCTCGATAACATATTATAAAACGAAAATAATTAAAATTATATATATATTTTAAAAACATAATGTGTAAGCCATGTGCGTGCACGGACATTAAAACTAGTAGATAAATAAATAACGAGACATGCATTTCGCGTACGCACTAGTGTGCGAGTAAATTCTGAAAATTTAACTCATCCATAACCGATTTGCTTTTGGTGTATTAAATGTGTGTAACTTATTATTACATTGCATACGGTTACAGATTCATTTTTGCTTTTACAGATCAAAACCACAAATGAATTGATCATTTTGCATTGGTATATTTATCACAATCACCTACATTTTCAATTTGTTTAGAGATCATCATGAGTAGTAGGTTGTTATTTTGCAGAGGTTAAAAATGGGCGTTATTTCAAGACAAGTGCTCCCGGTTTGTAGCATCTGTTGTGTATGTTGTCCTTCTTTGCGTGCTAGGTCACGCCATCCCATTAAGCGTTATAAGCAGCTTCTTGCCGATATATTCCCACGCTCTCAGGTCCTAGCTAGTTACTCCACACTCAATCATTATTGGTTATGGAAATTTATGATAACATGCAATATTTTGTGATTTTGTGTTATGAATCATGCCCCTTCCTCCTTTGCCAAATTTTCACAACGTACAGTGGGTTGTTTAATAATCTTAATTTGTTATGGATAACAATAATTAAAATGTCGTCAGGGTGGTGAGCCAAATGAGCGCAAGATTGGGAAGCTTTGTGAATATGCTTCTAGAAATCCTTTACGTATACCAAAGGTAATGCTATCTATCTTTCAGGGTTTCAAAATGATTCTTAAAAGATCAATGGTGTATTTCCTTCCATACTAGATGAGTCTTTAATCAGACCACATGACAAACAATTGCTTCCATGGCCAGTTGTCATCCTTGATGACCTTATTGAATTGTTTGTGATAACTATATGATTCTTCCCTTACAGATCACTGATTACCTGGAGCAAAAATTCTATAGGAGTTTACGCAATAATAACATTGGTGCAGTAAAATCTGTACTGCTCGTTTACGGGAAATTGCTATCCTCCTGTAAGGTGCAGATGTAAGTTTAAATACACTGATTCTTGCAAGTACTAGCATCTTCCACTTTACTCGGTAATTGTATGTATGAATTCTATCATCCTCTTGATTCCGTGTTTATAACCGACTACACAACTTTTTGTCCCCAAATGGAATTTGAATTTCTAGCTTTTTCAGCAGGCCATAGAGCCCTGTTTTTTTGCACATTTCGGTGACGATCAACAAAAGGAAACCTGTATTTATCAACATAAACATCATGTCGTTTTTTGTCTTCACTTCTAATTCACCTGAAATCTCAAACATTTTCAGGCCACTATTTGCCAGTAGTTTGTTGGGAATTGTTGGGACACTACTAGTGCAAACACAAAATCATGAAATGCAGATTCTTGGTTGTCATGCTCTTGTCAACTTCATAAGTAATCAGGTATATATCGCGTCTAACTCATGCTTTATTTAAAAAAATCTTGGAAAAGTATTTGCACAAACATGGTTTACATGTGTCTAGTTGGAAAAGTATTTGCATAAACATGGTCTACATGCGTCTGGGAAGAAGCAATTTTATAGTCGTTTTCAGTAAGATATTATCGGGCCCATGGCCATATGGAACTTCTCTATAGACACTTGATGGTTGTGTGTTCATATCCCAGCTTAAAAGCCAGAACTTACTATTACTTGTAAACTTCTTAATGGTGGAAAAGTTAAAAATAAATAATTTTATTTCATGAATGCCAGGTTGACAGTGCTTATATGTTCAACTTAGATGGCCTCATTCCGAAGCTTTGTCAACTGGCTGAAGAAGTTGGAGATGATGAAAGAGTACTAAGGATAAGGTCAGCAGGACTTGAAGTGTTGGCGTTTCTGGTAAACTTCTTTTCAATGCAATACCTTCATCATGATGATGTTTATATACCATTAAATTTCTGATTAATGATACACGTTTACTGGTATTGCTTACATGCAAACGATATAGTACTAGCAGACTGCATGATCTGATATAGTTTTATGCTTTCTTTGACTAGATGCTATTCATGGGGGAGCAGCCTCATGTCTCTCTGGACTTTGAGAATGTATGTTGCATTCATCACTCGTTAGTACAAAAGCATGGTGATTTCAGTAATTAAAACTATAGTTCACAATGAAATCCACTGTAATATTATGTGTTTGTCTTGGTAATTAACTGAATTATGTTTCCACATTTAACTAGATCATATCAGTGACTTTGGAAAATTATACGGACACTTCAGTAAACCAAGAAGCCGCAATGTATGACAGACAACTTTCTCTAGCACATGCGCACGTTCCTTCAGCTCCTTCATTCTCTCACTTCAGCAAGGCCTCAGAAATTGTCAACTCTAAACCACAAGATATCCCTCCAGGGTATGTCCACTAATGTATGAAAACGAAAACTTTTAGGCTCATACTTTATAAATAAAAATCGATATTTTATCTTACGTATAGGGATGCACACAAGAACCCTTCTTATTGGGCGCGAGCTTGCTTGCATAATATGGCCTTGTCGGTAAAGGGGGTAACAGCTGTGAGACGAGTAATGGAACCCATTTTTAATAAATTTGACACCGATAAGCTTTGGGTCTCAGAGAAAGGGCTTGCCTTTTCTGTTTTGAAGTATCTACTGATGATATTGGAGGAACCAGGTGACTATGGGAACTTGAATTCTTCATTAATTATTAGTAGATTGAGAGGCAGTTATTATAAAGTTAAACTAATATTTTTCTATGTGAATTCAGATGACAGATCCCATCTGTTATTGCCAATTTTGATTAAGCATTTGGATAATAAGGATGTAATCAAGCAGCCTGTTTTGCAGTTGCATATTGTAAATGTTGCAACAGAATTGTCAGAGTATGTAAAGCAGCATGCCTCAGTCACCATTGTTGGTGTCATAGCTGATCTCATCAAACATTTACGCAAGTGCCTACAGAGGTCATCAGAATCTTTAAGCCCCGAAGAGGGCTGTGATAGCTGTTACACAGATCTTCAATGTGCTTTAGAGAATTGTATCTCAAAACTCTCATGTAAGGTTTGTAATACCGCTGCTCTTATAAGTCAGATTTGGTCTTTAAAAGAACTATACTTCGCTTTACTTGGTTGGTTGTTTTCACTGTTGATTAAAATAATCCTTATTAAAAAAAAATTTGCTTGTAGGTTGGAGATGTGGGGCCCATTCTGGATACCATGGCTGTAGTGCTGGAGAATATCCCTTCTATTGTAGCTATGGCAAGAGCAATTCTTTCTGCTGTTTATCAAACTGCACAAGTTATCAGTTCCATTCCAAACAAAACCTACTACAAAAAGGTGAGTATAAGTCTTTATGCCGCAGCAGGTAGGGCGGGTTGGGTACAGTTCAAAATGAGTTTGGGTCAAAATGGGTGAGTCCTGGCGGCCGTCTGGTCACTCTAACCCATTCCACTTTACACCAAGTTTTTAAATTCTATCCATTTGACCTATTAGAGGTAGAATATAACCTGAATCAACCCATATCTTGGTAAATGGGTTAAATTGTCACCTCTAGTATATCTGATATTTGGAACCGTTATAACTCTTCAGGTGTTCCCTGATGCTCTCTTTCACCACTTGCTCTTAGCAATGTCACACCCAGACCATGAAACACGAGTTCTTGCGCACCGTGTTTTCTCTATTGTGCTGGTCCCATCTTTAAGTCAAACTTGGTCAATCCTTGATTTAATTCCTTCGCAAGCTGGATTTCCAACAACTATATCACAAGGAAGTAACAAAAGCATACTTGAAACCATAGATGAACGGACAATGGAGAAAGAAGATCATGACATAGATAACAATGTGACACACAATACAGAATCTTTATCTTGTGGCAGCATTGAACCATCACTGCGTGATAAAAAAACAGTATGATGGAACTATATTATACATGATCATATAGTACCAATATCACATATTATAAATCAAAATGTTAATTTCTGTTTAATATTCTCCAGTTTCCTAGTTCCATGAGACTGAGTGGTCATCAAGTGGGTCTTGTTTTGTCATCCATATGGATTCAGGCAACATCCATGGATAATGCCCCTACGAATTTTGAGGCAATGGCACATACATATACCCTTGCTCTATCCGTCATTTTTACAAAGGTACGCTATACTTTTTGTTATTCTGTCATGCTTATACATTATAGATTTAAATTACATGGCATGAAATATTAGCATCTAAGAGTTAGATCATGTGAAATATGAATAGTTGAAGACATTACCCCTGATAATGATTAAAATGAACCAAACTGAAAAAAATTTGGGTTAGCAAAATTAATAAATTACCCCTGATTAAGGTATCTTGCCAACAAAGCCCCCAGACTTTCATGGAATTTTCAAGCACCCTTGAACATACTAAAGGATGCAAAACAGTCCCCAGAGTTTTATGATATTTCAAAATGATCAATGGAATTTGACATCATGCAAAACAGTCTCTGTACCATCTGGAATCTGTAAAACTGAAGCTGGGGTTTCCCAGATTTGGAGAATGTCCCTCGAAATCCCAGTAAGTTTTTTTACATAATTCCAGAATTTTAAGAAATTTGTCATCTAAAAGAAAGCTTTAGAAACGACTATACAAGCCACATAATTAATAAATAAACAAATAAATATTATAGTTGAGAGGAGATGCTCTGGAATAGCTTATTCTCACTATAAGAGTATAAGTATCCATATTCTTTATATAGGTATTATTATGCCATTTCCACTCCTCCTCATACTCCCTGGAGTATGTTTATATTTGCCCTTACCTACTTGTTGGTAGTCGCAAACTTTACGCTATAATCAACCTCTGATTTCATGTATACTACTTGTTGCCACTTTGTGGATACACTCACATATTTCATTATAACATAAATATGGTAGATTCAAGGTAGAGATCTCTTTCCATAAGTGTTTGAAAGTTTCGTTAAGCAAGCAGCCATGCTTCAGTGATCTAAAGTCCCCAAGTTTTACATAATTTTTAATTAAAATCATCTCGTATGAGTAATTTACATGTCCCAATATAAGTTCATATATCCTGAATGATTGAAAGGCATCGATTATGACTCAATCTTTTTGTATTAAAGTTTGTGAATGTAGCAGTAAATTCAATACTACATTTATGTAACTTGTCTGATATAATTATATGTATTTCATATGTTGTGTATTCGCTGAAAGTTTATACATGGCTATCATCAGAATCCAAATCATGTGGCCTTGCTCCGGTTTTTCCAGCTGGCATTTTCCCTCAGAAACATCTCTTTTAATAGCCAAGGTATTATTTACAGAAATTAAATTTTCTGATTTCTGAATGATGTAGTCACTGATATATATAGTTCCACAATTCCAAATCTGCATATTAGTTTAGATGCAGTTAAGAACTTTAGTACGGTTGCAATCTTTCTAGGATCCAAAATATGACATTTTCAACGTTTTGTAATATGTGATGAATTAGACTAGAGCTGTAAGAAATTGGATTCTAGCTTGAGCTTGAGTCCCTTGCATGATGGTGTCGAACTTGACTCCAAAGCTCATGAAGTATTTTTGAAGCAGGCTTGAGCATGACTACAGAATGATTTGAGCTCAAATCAAGAGCTTGAATTGCTTAAATATATCCGTCAGGATTATATTTTGGATCCATATATACACACTAAGTATCATGTTAGTGAATTTATTTGATACTGAAAGATGTTTTGCACTTATTGCCTTCACTTGCAATGATTTACAGACAAGGGAGAACACTTGCATTTCCTCAAGTATTATCTACAATTTAAAGTATTTAAATAAGTACTCACTCTTAGCTTTTAATTACTCTACATGTTACACATTGCACTGGAATTTAAAAAGAGCTAGCTAACTTTGATTTGACAATAAATGTAATATACTTTCTTTCATCATGTTTAGGGTGATAAATATGGATCTATTGGCATTACATTGGGTATTCTTTAAGAGTTATTGAAGTACTAGAATAATGGCCCGGAACAATGAGTAAAAGGTCAAAGGTTGGACAGCTAAACACAAATGTGTTCTGTGGTGACATGAAAAAACATATAAAAGATGACACTTCCCCAAGACCAACAACAGGGATTTGGGTGACGATGTTTGAAAACCTATATAATTCTGCAAACCTAAGGCTTAAGTTGTGTGACCTTGTAACAAATCAATAATCCAATTTATATTTTATTTGGTTAGAAACGGCTTTTTAGCTATCGTTCTTGGCAAAAATCCATCCAGGTTTTCGCCTACTTATGCCGTGTCTGAAAAGTTTAGCAAGCAGATTGTATAGTGCTCACTTTTCACCAGAAGCGTAGTTACTATTTCAATAATCATCACAGTTGTTGGATATTGTTATGGGTAGTTTAGTTTTTTTGACCTAGTCATTGAGCTCAAAGTAGAACATTACCTGTTTGTATCGGTCCCGGTCACCTTCAGTTTATTATACCAGAACCAAGAGACTGGAATTGCAGTGTGATAAAAGAAATATTTTTTATGTTTTTTTTTCTATAATGCTAAAGTAATATATGGTAATATCATTATGAACAGTATTCATATTTGTATTCTGTTGCAATTCTCTAATGCTAATTCCTTGTACGTCATAAAGGTGGCCTGCAACCATCCCAGAGAAGGCCGCTTTTTATGTTGGCTTCATACATGATAATTGTTTCTGGAACAGCATGCCATCTTCCAGAGCTAATTTATATGGTTAAATCAACATTGACAGAAGAGACGGTTAGTTTTCACTTCATAGTAGAATGTAACCTCATTCAAATGTAGTCTGCTCTCAGTTAGTGTTTGAATGCAATTACCAGTCAGCGTCTCACCTCTATTTTCTTGAATTTTTACTAGTTCTGAAACTAAGTTAATAGAAGTCAGGTTAGAACATACATATATTTTATAATTTTATAAATCATCATTTCAAAATTTGGTTTACATTTTACAAAGCTACAGGCATAGAACTCAGAACACGTGCATACATAAATTGATAAATCAGAATGTAAACTCTAAGTTACTGTCTGTTAGTCACATCCCATTTTACTTAAAGTTGGTCCATATGGCAGGTTGATCCTTATCTTGTGTTGGATGAAAATATCAGACTGCAAGCTATTTGTACAAAACATGGTTATAAAAACTGCTATGGATCGCATCAAGACGAAGCTTCTGCAACGGAGCCTCTAGGTGCAATGGAAATGAAGGAACAACAACTAAAAGATATATTTTCGATGCACTTAGTATCAAGTCTTGGGAAATCATCTGAGGTAGTCACATAATAATGTTTGATGAAGAATCTAGGATTCTAGTTAATGGCTTGGATCATTTGGCTGAGACTGATGAATATAGTATTATATAACCTGACATTGGTATTTCTTAACATATGTTCTAATTTCTTCCCGCATTGTTCTTCAGGAAGAACTATCAAATATGAACGCGCAACTCTCACAGTGGTTCATGCCTGATGATGAATATTCTTTTGGACCCCCATTGTTTATGGGGACAACAAAGCTATGTTCGCCTCTTTCGCACACGGATATTCAGGCATTTGATGAGGTTATATGCCCCTTTATAGCATTTCGTTGTTGCAATGTCCTTTTTATAGATGGTTCCAAGTATTAGTTACCTTTTTATGAATTATCACTTTTAATTAGTGGCAAAAAGAACTTTTACTTCTATCTACTCTAGTGTGTGCAAGTAATATTTTATCGATTGTCAAACACTACGTCTTGTGAGATATCACACTTTTCATGGAACAAAAAAGTAGGTCTTTAAGCTATTGCCATGTTTTGTTCTCCTAGGTTATGCCTCACGCTCAATCGGCGGATGAAGATGCTTTGGATCAACATGGAAGCCAATCAGATGACAAAGCTCCACTTTCTATCAACTCAGCTGACATTCTAAGTGTCAACCAACTAATGGAATCGGTATATCTGTTTAGTGTTATTATTTATCTGTAATTGTAATAATAAAAATATGAAATCAATGACTTTGGGTTGAATACTCTAACCCGTGTCGGTAATAATAGGTAGAAGAAACAGCCTATCATGACGAAAACATGACAAATTCCTCCATGCCTGTAACTTATGATGAAATGAAAAATCAATGTGAGGCTCTTATGATGGGTAAACAGAAGAAAATGTCTGTCCTTCAGAGTTTTAAGGAGAAACAAGAAGCCATGGCTACAAAAGCTTCTGGTGGACACGAAAAGCTTACTCCACTTATATCAAACAATGTAAGAATCTCACTTTCTTACAGAAAAACATGGTTCTTGTTATGGCTGACAACATTGTACATTGGTATTTTAAAGTTGGATAATAAATATGGGAATGTTTATCTTTGCGTCTTTGACAGCAGTTGGAACTTCCAGAAGTGGAAGCTAAGTCTTGGACAAGTGATGAGGCGCAAGTGCGTAATCGGATGACAAGTTTAAACGAGTACGGACCACACAATTCTTTCAAGTTACCAGCGTTAAGCCCGTATGACAAGTTTTTAAAATCAGCAAGGAGATGGTAAATTGATCTAGTGTTGTAGATATATGCATGTAGGTTTTGTTAAATATCATTTAATTCTTCTAGTATATTCAACATTCATTTATTTGTTTAATTAAACTCTGTGATGTAGCATTTGATTGCTGCACAACATTTTGACTTCACACCACTTAATAAAATGTCAAAGTATCAGTTAAATTCGTGACTGCTGAACGGGGAGATTAAGAGGTTTCTATAACCCGCTAATATATTATACATATAGATTGCTCCCTCAGTGTAAATTTCAATTTAGGCTTTTGGATATGAAAGTGAATTAGATGGCTTGAATCTTGTCATTTGATCTTTGAAAAAAGTATTACTTCACGGATCCCTCCCTAGTTTTAACTTGATGCCATCAGCTTAGTTTCACTGAGTACCAGTACATGGGCGTGCGAGCTAAGAAGAAAAACACAGAACATATAGAAAACTTGATGTGCAAGCTTAGATGAACATTTTAATCAAACATGTAAAAGAAATTGAAGCGCAAAGTTCAGATGACAAACATTTGAAGCGATAATGTTACAACATAAAACGGATGAATAAAACCGCAAAACCAAAACTAACAGAGTAACCAAAGAGCACAGGGGCTATATACTAAAAGGACACAATAATGTTACAACATAAAACGGATCTCTGGATAGAAAACAAAGAACGGGTCTTCCATCAAAAATTTAAGCTTAACTACAAAATTCAAGCCACACCAGTCATCCTCGCATCTTCGGGTTCTTTAGTAAAACTCCTGCAAATCAAAACTGATTGATATGGCTACTATCCATCCACATCCCATGCCGATTGGCCACCTAATCCGACTTCGACCTCTGGGTGAAGCAACAGGGCAGCAGAAGAACCTCTTGTCTTGTTCTTAGCTTCCTTTTTCTTTCCCATTGCATCCTTATATCTCTTTTCGTTTCCATCTTCATTATTGTCAGGGGCATGGATATGTACATTCTCGTCATCATGTTTGACTTTCTTCGACTTATTAATTGATTCCCCCTCTATGACGGATCTGTCCTTTTCATCCTTTGATTTTCGTTTTGATTTCTTCTCTGAATTCAGATCCGTTAATGTGGTAGTTTCCTTATGATCTGTTTTTGTTGGCTTATGTTTCTGCATTTTCAGTTCCTTTTTCTTATCATTATCCCCAGCATCAACCAAAAGATGATCATCTGTACCAGCCTTCACGTTCTTCATGGGTTTATCAATTGGTCTAGCATTAAATATCTGTAAGCTAGGAACCAGCTTCTTTATCTGCAGAAGTAAAGCATTGTATTTCAAGATATGACCTCTCTCGGAAAAACAGGAAGCATAAATAGTCCTCTAAACCCTAATCGAGACCCCCTCATTCACCTCCCAAATAGACCATTTATGTGTTGGTGGATCTCACTGAAGTTAGCGAAAATGAAGTAATTAATCAATATGTGTTTGTGAGTATTAGCATGTTATAGTATGTGACTGACAAACTATGCACATTCTTGGGGGTTGTAGTTTGTTCTTCAGGTTAAGTCCGTTTTCAAAACAAGGGGCAGTTGATATGGGCATTTTAGTCTCAATGAGCCGATGTGTCAAGCTATGCCACCTGTCCTTTTCCTATTGGTCAAGTCATATGTCAAGTCTAGTAGTAGCAGGGGTCATTTGTGTCAGCATGCAAACTTCTAATTCTGTTCCGAGTCTGTAGGATCCATCTCAGCTGTTCTGAGTGGCCTATCAAACAGATGACCCTGTTCTCAACCGTTTGTTACCAATCATTCATTCATCATAATCATTCAACTTCAATACATCGATACAACGTCCAGTTGAGTCCATTTCATATCCAATGTTATCCAAGTACGGTAAATGGTTTGTCTATTTTGCATATACAGGTACTATAAAGAAGTGTGTCAAATAAATATTTCATATCTGCTGTAAAATTGTCCTTTAAAAATGTCTAAGCAGATATAAAAGGATACTCAAACTGAAGTCATGCTTTTACCTTTTTAGTTGTAACATCCTTCTCAGTAACTGGGTTCCCAACTAGGTTCAGATTTTTCAAGTTTCCAAATGAAGAAAGTATCTAAAAATACCACAATCAATCCATAAGTCCAGATGTAAAACAGAAGCAATAGTAAGACACATATAAGAAGCTTTCATGAATTGGCTAACCTTAAGATCTGACCACCTCAAAATCAAGTTGTTTCCTAAATCCAAATTTTGGATCTTTGTATTTCGAGTCAACTCACTTGGGAGAGTCTGAAAAAAATAAATAACAAATATCAGTATAACAGTGAACATAGATGTCACAATTTCAACCCATGTACTTAAGAATGGTGTGTTTTGTCTCAAACGGATAAAATTTAAAAATTAAGTTTAAAGGTTGACGGGTCAAATAGGTCAAAAGTTGCAAATAGTTTCTTTTCGATGCATACAACCTTCTTAAACTTTTTATTCAAAGTTCTAAGTTATTTGTATTCAAGTTTATATTTGTAATCATAATTAACCTCTCAACTGTTTCCAAAAATACGAAGAAAAAAAATGTTCGCAGGTCCCAACCTGACCCAGCCGTTTTTCACCCGCCAAAAAAGTGACCTGCCCATCATTCCACCGATATATGAACTGAAACAGTGATTGCCAATGTGAAAGTAAAAATGTGTTAAATTGCATAACTACAGCTGAACATACCCTGATCTCATTGTGAGCAAGCCTAAGCTCTCTTAACTCTGTGCAGGATCTGATTGAAGAATCAATGGCTTGGATTTTGCAGTTCGAAAGAGACAGCTATAGTCAAAGCATACATTAATGATACTGAAAAAAGAAATAAACACTCACAAATTATGAAGAAGAGACCTATAAATGCTTACTTTTGTGATTGAATTAACCTTGACCAGACTTTCACCAATTTTTTGAATTGGATTCTTTGAAAGGACTGCAGGGACACAAGCAGCAATCAGACGAGTTTAAACTGTAATATTCTACTAAACCGAAGATATTATATATGAATTTACTCGCCTCTCATTCCTCCGTAAAGACTATACAAATGTTAACTTTGTGTGTATAAGAATCTAAGAGCAATCAAGGTATATGGCACAGGCATGTCACTAATGTCAAAGATGAACCATGGAATATGGTTTGACACCATATACACGATATCTCAAAGGAAGAATAAGTTTACAAAAGTTGACGCTTATTCAGTTTTGAATAGTTATATCTCATACCTAGGGTATTTAACTCTTTCATCTGATCAAGCTTGCAAATTGAAACAATCTCATTGTCTGCCAAAATGAGAGTACTGCATAAGTCGTCTATAGATGCAGTGAAACAGCATATCAAAGCGTAATAAAAAAAAGTTATACCGTTTAGAATTAGTGCACGTAACCTCAAGAGACTGCTGACCTCCTCCATCGATTGGAGCATGTTGTTGCCAGCATTAAGTACCTGGTTAACAATATTTATAGAAAATCCAAAACATCCTAAGTAAAGATATGTTTTCGTCCTAATCATCTATTAATACACAGTATCAGCTGCAAAAAATTTCATGGTTCGTAAATATACTTAGTTTATCAGAACTATGTAGTTCATGGCATCAGAGTATTACATCGGATAGTATCACTGTAAGCCTTATTGTTTAGGAAAGATTTTGCATCATATGGTCATAATCCCACTATTAAAAATGATTGCAGTTATACCAAAGAGCTTTTTTCTAGTACAGGCTCAAGAATAATACAATATTACTAGACAGACAAAATAGAGTAAGACGGCTGATATAATACTCAAAAAAATGGGTAGTCAAATCATAGTGCACTAATAAGCCAATCAAATATGAAGTTAGTGCCTTAGTGTGGACATGGAATTCAAAATGAAAGCAGTTATTTAGTTCGCTAGAATCAAAGCACCAAGTAAGTCTATATAGTCTCTTAAAACATATAGTCCCACATATATGTTACTTTTGACATAACAACTATGAGCAATATGAACATGTTTACGCAATCAAAGTCATGTTCTTTAACCTAGAAAAAAAACAAACGTGCATAATTAGGAGCTATAAGAAATCAACTAGATATAGAAATTTCATAAGTTGATTGGCATAAAATAGTTACAGAAACGGTAAACTCACTGTTAAAGAAAGACAAGATTCAATCCCTTTTAAGGTGCGAAGCTTGTTCTGCTTCACTGATAACCACTTCAAATTCACACAGTCCTTTAGCCCCTACTTTCATTAAATCAAATTTAAAAATAAAATTAAAACAGATTCCTTACGTTAATAGATATAAACAACAATTCATTCATTGTGACATCAAATGCAGTATCTTCCGACTTCATAGTTAATAGTAACATCACTGTTTTATAATAATAACTTGACATCAAACGTTGTAGTACTCATTAAGAATGAAGTCAATAAATAAATTACAGCAATTTTGGTATTATGAGCAACTTATTTTCTTATCTTAAATACCAATATAAATAACATATTTTCAAATTTCGTTTCAATATGAAAAACGTTGCTAACGTGACGGTGACGCGTCGGCATTTGAAAATTACCCAAATTAACTCTGACATGTAAGCAACATGAATTATATTGAGATGAAATTTGAGTAGATTAAACATATTGGTATTTAAGAAAGTAAGTAATTCATAATAGGACACCAAAATGACCATGTTATTCATTTATAGATTTGGTTTAGGCTATAAAATAGCAACAAACCTTTTACAAATTTTGGTACGTGAAGTACAAAATGACCCATTAAATGTTAGAAACTTTGAAAAAGTTTTTCAATGTGCACGACATTTTGCTGACTTGTCGTACCACAAAATCAAATCTGACATGTGCCAACATTTCTTATGTGACAACTCACAAAAATGTGCATCTGCCCTAAAACCTAAGTTATCTGAAATGGGTAAAAAAGAAATAGTATAATAGGAAATGGGTGTAAATGTAAATGACCTCAAGAGATGATAAATTGTTAAAAGTGAGGTCCAATTTCTCCAGCTTCTTGAACTCAGCCAAACATGAAACCTGATTATTATTTTTAAATAATAAGAAAATGAAATTAAGAAAAAAGAAAAGGAATAGAAAAATGTAGTAAATACATGAGATAGAGCTCTGTGAGTGAAGGTGAGAGATGTGACGGCGTTGGTATCACTTGTTTTGTTTTCTTGCAAAACCTCTTTCGATGTTAAACAACCTAACTGATTCATGTCTCTCTGTCGGAACTGTGTGTTAAAACCCTAGCAATGCTCTTTACAATGTTCTAAAAACTTCTTTTAAGAATAAATTGCAAAACACGTCCTTCTGGTTTTGCCAAATTGTATGTTTCATCCTTATATTTTCTTTTTTTAATTTCTTTTAGGGATTTTGTACATGGAGGCCGTCCAAAATAAGAGTTTTTTTCATTAAGGCCGCTCATCTATGATAATTTATGTATAGGCCGTTCGAGTATAGATATATTTTCATTTTATCAAATCCAGCCAAATATAGTGAATGTTGACTAAAATACCCTTAAAATTCTTGAAAGACAAAAATACCCTTTGATTAATATGGCAAAGAGAATCACGATTTCAAGCGTGGTAAAGTTAAAGTGGCTTGGGAAGATATTTGTCTTCCTAAACAAGAGGGAGGTCTTGGTATTCGTAGTCTTGAGGTGTTTAATCTTGCCTTAATGACTACGCATATGTGGAATATTCTTTCTAATAAAGAGAGTCTTTGGGTCCAATGGATTCACATTTATAAACTCCGTGGTCGAACTTTATGGGATATTCCACCTACAAGCGACATGAGTTGGGGATGGTGAAAGAGCATTCAACTTCGTGAGGTTATCAAACCGTTTTTGTGGGTTCGCATAGGAAATGGTTTGAGTACCTCTTTGTGGTATGATATGTGGTGTTCTCAAAGTCCGTTGAATCGTTTCCTTACTCCACGTGATATTACTAGGGAAGGGTTTTCTATTCAATCGAAAGTTGCCGATCTTGTGACAAATGGTACATGGAATTGGCCTCTTTCATGGCTAGCTAAAGCTCCCAACCTGATGTCCATTGCAGCTCCAACCCTTGTTAATCAAAATGATCGTATCCAATGGCGGGATGTGCATGGCAATATGGTTGATTTTTCTGTCAAGCTTGCATGGGAATCTCTTAGACCTCGTGGTGATGAGGTCTCATGGTATAAAACTGTTTGGTTTGCGCATTGTATCCCACGGCATGCATTTCATTTATGGTTAATCATGCGGAGATGTTTGATAACTCAAGACATGTTGCGACCTTGTGATGTTGGCCCATCTGTTGATATAAGCTCGTTAAGGTGCGTTTTCTGTCAAAACCATATGGATTCTCACGAACACCTCTTTTTTGAGTGTTCTTTTGTTGCAAAGATTTGGAGTTTAGTTCGTGTTTATGCGAAAATGGAATATGTTCGTCCTTTGCTTTATGACATTACTAATTAGTTTCAAACTAGGGCACACAAACGTATGATACAGGTGGTTGTGGGAAAGTTAATTTTTGCTTCCGCCTCTTATTTCATTTGGTATGAGAGAAATAATAGATTGTTCAAAGGAACTAGAAGATCTCCGGAGGAAATTAGAGATTTGATTATTGTGACGGTTCGTCTCAAGCTTGTCTCCTTCAGATTTAAAAACACCGTGAGGGTAACTAGAATGCTCGCGTTATGGAAGATGCCTTCAAACTTTAGATTATATGGTATTTAGCCTAGAATCTGTTTTTTTTTATGTTTGTAATCCGCTTGTGGCACGTCACATCCGGTTTTAGATAGAAATTCAAGCTTTGCTTGAGGTAAATGTGACTCTCAGTCACATTCCATTGTACTTATTTTGCGGTGATTAATACATATTTACCGGGGTAACCCTTTACCCAAAAAAAAAAGAATCACGATGCTAAATTACTAACAGCTAGGGTTTCTAGTGAATACATGTGCTTCTTCTTCCTTCTGAAAAAATTTGAACGAGCATCATCTATCGGCTAAATAATTTTACAATGCCTAGGTAATTACAAAGTTCTCTCCATCACTTTAAATTCTAACATAGTCCACAACAAGATTCTAACAATTAGATTGTAGTAAATGATTTAAGTTTACATTATATACATATTTGTATGATGATTATGATAGTTAGTGGTTAATATTTAATGTAGAGACAAAAAGTTAAGATAGATGTTTAGATGGCTAATATACACTTCTTTTTTGCTACGTTGAATGATGCTTCTATATTATTCCCACTGTAACTAATATACATTGTCAAAGTTGCATATTTATATTGTTTATCCATTTTATTACAGTGAGTACGAAGATGATCATGATGCTTTAGGAGGCGATCATATTCATCATGGGGAAGATGGTGGCGCTCGAAATGGTAACTATAATAATCTGGGGGATAATGATGTTGAAGAAGGAAACTCATCCGACTAGACTCAGTTATATAGTGATGAAGAGAGTGTACATTCTAACGAAGAAGTCATGGAGACAAGACAAATGAGGTTAAGTTTCAAGATAGATAAAGTTTTGGAACCTAACAACCGTGTACTAGACGTTGATAACTACAATATACATGGGGATGTTGAGGAAATCGAAAAAACGGCAAACGATAGTGATGATGAATCCATACCCGAGTTCATGGATGAAGATGATAATCATGGTGAAGGCTTTGGATCAGGTAACTCAACAGAAAGTGAGGGGTCAGTTTTCGAAAGGGAAGAATTTCAGCCCATAAAAAAAGTGGCAAAGTATTACTTTAAAGAGCCAAATGATCCTAGAGATACTCATTTTAAAGTTGGTCAGGTATTTATGTCAAGAGAACAATTTAAAAATGTTGTTAACGAGTATTCCCTAGCAATTAAGAAAGACATTATATACATAAGAAATGAAAGGAAGGCAGTATCTATTGTGTGTGTTTCAGCGAAAGGATGTAAGTGGAGGATTTGGCTTGGTTGTTCGAAAAAAGATAGTTTGTACCACATTTCTTCTATGTACCCAAAACACAAATGTGGAAAAAGTTTTAAAAGTAAAAGAATAAATTCTAAGTGGATAGCTAAAAAATATTTTGATAGATTTAGGACACAACCAAATTGGAAATTATTGGATATACAAAAAGAAATATTTGCTACATATGAAGTATCAGTTTCTCAAACATTGTGTATGAGAGCAAAAAAGATAGCCTTAAATGGTCTTGTTGGGGATATGGTGGAACACTATGCTAAACTATCGGACTACAAAGAGGAACTTGAGACTACTAATCCAAGTTTAATAATTGAACTTAGTTATGTGGTTTCGAGTCAAGGCGGTCTGAGGTACTTCAAAGGAATGTATATATGTTTTGATGCATTAAAAAGGGGTTTCTTGGATGGATGTAGGTCATGCATAGGTCTAGATGGTTGTTTCTTAAATAGGCTACAAAAAGGATAATTACTAACATGTGTCGGGATGGATGTCAATGACCAAATGTACCTTGTTGCATGGGCAGTTGTCCAAGTTGAAAACAATGATACATGGTCATGATTCTTGAAATTGTTGATTGAAGATCTTGAGATGATTGATGGAGGTAAAGGTTGGACACTTCTCACTGATCAACAAAAGGTAAGAAAATATAACTTAACTTATCATTTTCGTACTCGTTATTACTCTTTATTAATGATACTGAATCTTAATATTTTTTCCAAAAGGGATTAGTCCCGGATATTACAGAGTTGTTGCCAAATGCTGAACATAGGATGTGTGCTAGACATGTCTTCTCAAATTGGCATAAAGTATTCAAAGGGGGTAACTTTTTTTTTGGTAAAGGGGAATTTTACCCCGGTAAAATATATTAATCACCAAAAACAGTTAAGTATAATGGAATGTGGCTAAGGTACCACGTTAACCTCAAGCTCAAGCTTGAACAACCACTAATAAACCGAGTGACATGCCACACGGTAAACTACCCCTATTACATTGACAATGACTCTGATAAGTGCTTAATTACACATATCTTTTACCTCTAAAAACGAGCTTAAATGACCAAAAACAGACAAAAACTGCCAAATATATGTTTGTTTTGCATTAATGTACCCAAATGATCCAGACAAAAAACATCTGCCATATTCTATGTTTGTTTTGATTTCGCTTCATTGTGCTGGAAAGTGATATCAACATCTCAGAAAGAACACCACAAGCACAAAATGACCATAAACGTGAATGGAATATGGAAACGAATGTGCAAAATCTAGGCCCAAAGTCAATATGCACAAGGTCAGAGTCAATTCCACTGAAGAATACTATTGAATGCAAATCTTTACCAATCTGATGCGGCTGGGGATAGCCCAATAGTATATTTATGAGACGTGTGAAGAACCAAATGGGCCCTCAAACAATTACAACAGCCCCTTTGTGTGCAAATTGACAAAGACTTGTAAGACTTTGAAGAACCAATCTCAGACCTTTTTGAACAGCAATTTCAGCCATTGTACACACAATTACACCCACTTAATTACTCTATGGGCCTTTGAAAAAAGCCCAACGCAACAAAGCTATAAAAACTTGTGGGCCCAAAAACTATTGGGCCCAAACACACTTAATTGGGCCCAACACAAACCCAAGTGGGCCCAATACAAGCCCAAGCCCAACAAAAGCCCAAAATCCTTTTTTATAAACTTTAGGGACTAGAATTGTCACTTTTAAAATAGGTTTTATAAAAGAAAAACAATTTTAAAAACACAAGGGCTGGTTTTGCAATTTACCTTTTATTCTTTTAAGTTATAAACAGCAGGGACTGAAATTGCAATAACCCCAAACCTTCTTTATTTCTTTTTGTTATAAAACCACAAGGGCCAATTTGGTCACTTTTCAAAGTTCTTTATAACTGAAAAATGGCTCAAAAAGAATGACAAGAAGAAGAAAGATGGAGGGCTGCTTTTGCACCATCTCCAATCTTTTCTTTTAAAACCTGTAACAACCCGTACCCTTAAACCACTCCCGCCAAAAACCCAAACCACCTCTCCCCACGGTTTACAGCTCACCCCATCCTCCCTAAGTACATTCCCAGCTCACTCTACACCTTCCCCCACTTACCCTGCCCCTTATAAGCCTGCCATGTTGGCAATCTTGATTAAACCCAAGAACATCAATGGCTGAGGTTGAGCTATGAAGTAGCACAAAGGCATCCAAGGGCCTAGGATTGCTGCTTGGACTCCCTACACTCACAACTAACACATGTGAAGCAACCAAGACTCTTGGGGACTTGTATAAAAGCAAGAAAACCAAGCCGAGACACACACACCCTTTTTACCTTTTTTTTAGTTTAAATGTTTTGATTAAGTCTTTTTCTTAAGCAAGTATTGTAATTCAGTTCAATTTTAAAAGTTTTATGTAATTTCTTGGTTTTTAATAAAAAAGTTAAGAGTTTTTCTTAATATTGCTACTGTTGGAATTAAAGGTCCCATATAAGTTTCTTAATGCTATTTATCTTCTGTAAGAGTGTGTTAAAGTGTAAACACTACTAGTAAACACCTTTCTCAGCCTTCCCTTAACTAAAAATCAGTAAAAAACGTTTTTTATAAATTAAGGTAGTGTTTGGCATTGACCTTAAAGTGGGTCAAATGAGGTTTGTTATGGGTCAAATGCACTCAGCCACTCTTGGCTGAGTGTGTGGGCTAATTTAAGCTAATTTAATCATAGTTTTTAGCTCAAAATTAAGTTTTCATTTCCCTTTTTAACTTCTGTCATAAATAGAAGAAATACAAGCCTCACTGAGAAACTTGCTTATTTCTCCTTATAAGCTATAAGTTTTATAGCTTATACAGCTTAAGTAGGTTAAATTTAGAATGTGTAGATAAAAAGTTTCAGCTGAATTAGTTGTTAAATCAGTTTTAAGCTCACTATAGTTTAAGCATTTTCACTTAAAGGTGTGTTTGGTTTAGGCTTACTTTGACTTCAAAAGTCAAGTTAACCTAGTTAAATCTCTTAGCTTAGTTGAGTTTGGTCTTTTTACCAGGTTTAGAATAGGCTTTAAAGATTAGATTGCACTATTTCAAATCTTTGAGTTTAAAAACTTGAGTCTAGCACCAGGGCACATTTTCAACCTGTGTAAATCTTAAATTTTAGGCCTTTAAGAGCAATTTAGAGTTCAAGGTTGTTAGTGTTCACTTAGGATCACTTAGTGAAGTGTTAAAACTCAAAATTTTAGCCTGCATCTTTGTTACTTGCACATTGCACCAGCAATGCCAAATGCACCAGCAATGCCAAATGCATCAGCATATATTTGCCATTTTTCACTTTGAAGCTTCTCATTTCCTTTTAGAGTTTTACAAATCCTTTTAGCTAGGTTGATGTTAGATAAGTAGGTTAGCTTATTTTCAAAAGTTCAGCTTATAGGGTCCAAAAATAAGCTTTTTAGCTTAAGTGAAAAAAGCTCAAAAACAGTCTCATTAAAACTTTGCATTTTCCATCTTAATTTTCTTTCTAATCTTGTTAACTCTAGGTAAATTTTAGTGTAAATCCTTTTCATGCACATCTTAAGCTAGAATAAGCAACTTTTAGTTTTAGCTTTCATCAAGTTATAAGCTCTTTATAAGCAAAAATCCAAAAAGCTAAACTTAGTTAAATCATCACTTTCTGTGACAGCAACCTTCCAGCTTATTTTCTAGCTTATTCTTTGTTCTAAAGTTGAAAGTGTCTTTATTAAAGTTGTTAGGAATAAGCTAGTAAGCAACTTTGTAGTTTTAAGTTTT